>OX578155.1:84523713-84628713 GCA_951213105.1 Amaurobius ferox | reverse complement strand
TGAATTAATAATATCCTGTGGAATGACTATTTGCAAATTTTAGGACGTTAAACTACCAAACTATTACAAAAAGTATCTTCTCTCGTGAATGGAAAGAACTAGATCCATGAGAATTATGATAAGAGATATGTTGTATAATATTACATACGAAAAATGAAGATATTGGATGATACTTAATACATTTTTAATTCCATGTAATTTTTCTTTTGATAAATCTATTTGAAAAACGTACAATATCTCGAGAACGGTTCATGTTAACTATTTAAAGTTTCTGTTCTATGTTTTCTAATGGCAAATTGCGTATGAAATGATTATTTATTCGACAGTAGTATTAGAAATACTGATTTTTTCGTTTTTTTAAATTCGTTCAAAAATCCTTGCAATATCTAGAGAAATATTCATGCTAGTGTTTTAAAGTTTGTATCATTCGTTTTCTGATGGAAAAGTACGCATGAAATGAGCATTTATCATTATTAAAAATCTCGATTTTTTACTAAATTTTTAAAAAATCCATTCGAAAATTACCGGGGTGGTGGGGGGGGGGGTCTTCCACACAGTTGATTTCATTTAAAGTCAATTGATTTCTAGTGCTCACCGATTGTAAGAATCGTATAATTTTTATTTTTTCATTTTACTTATTTTTATTTATTCACACCATCATCCTAGACGATCATCTGTAGTACTTGCGCAGCAATTTACGTTTCGATTGCTTTATCTATACGAATAAAACAGCATTTCGATTGCTTTATCAATACTTTGTAAAACAGCACAAAACATACAGCTTTGTAAAACAGTATATTACTTTGTAAAAGAGTAAATTTCGATTGCTTTATCTAGCTTTGTAAAACAGCTTTGTAAAGCAGCGTAAAAAAATTTAAAAAGCAGCATTTGTAAAACAGCATATACAAAGTTTGTAGCATCTAACCTTTGTGAAACAGCATACAAAATATGCTTAACAGCATACTTTGTAAAACAGCTTTGTCCATACTTTGTAAACAGCATGCTTTGCAAAATACATAAAAACAGCATATCGCTGTTTAGAAAACATTTTTAAAACAGCAATAATTTAAAAGTGCCTATCGGTTTTGGAGCCAAAAATATTCTTCGTGATCAAAGTATATGCTACAGAGTAGTCATTTCAGCAAAGGCAAAAACTTGTTTAAACATACACTTTAATTAGTTACTTTATGCTGTTTTTATTAACGAAGTATTTTTTTTAAATTATGAATTGTACTGTTTATAACACATGATAAAAAATACTCATAAATCCAAATATAATTGAAATATTTAAATATTATACTTATGCATGTTTCATCTTCAGAATGAACAAATTTCTCCAACTTACCTAAAATAAGAAAAAGAAAATTTTTAGTAAAGTGAACATAAAAGAATATATATTAAATTCGATAATAAGACAAGCACCATCTCAAGAATGGTACATTCCAGTATTTTCAAAAATGTTTGTATATATAAATATAATAAATGTTTGTATATACAAGGTTGTATATATAAATGTATATTCTGTCTATAATGCTATGTTTGCCATTCAGAATTGTTTGAAAATGAGTTTTAGTGCGGTTTTGAAATGTTTTCTTTTCCATTTGGCGATTTGGAATATTTTAAAATGGCATCAGCTCGTCAAAATTAAAAATGTAATATGGGCAGCACATGACTTCACTTACAGACATCTCTTTAATAATTCATTAAATTTAATTTAATTGTACAAAATATAACGCACATAATTATTTAAAATTACACTAAATTTGCACTATTAATTAAATTTTTGTTTTCCCTATATGTTACCATGTATTGTAGGGAAAGTAAAAATCCCCCACCATGACAATTTATATTCTTACAACAAACATTGCATCCAAACAAAATATCTTAATTCATAATCGTGACGTCACAGAATGAATGAACCAATCACGACAAGCACATAAATAAAGCTACAGTTACAGACATAAGAAAGCAACGGAAAACTTTTTGGAAAGTACTAGGGTATTAACCGTTTCAGTTTGCAAACGGAATTAGTAAATTTCGAACGGAAAAGTTAAAGGGGCTTTTAACCAAAAGCTTTTAAGCAAATCGCTTACTTCAATGAGAAACTTTAGAATTCTTTAAAAGAACATGAAATGTAAAACATAAGCGTTCCATTTATTTTAACGATTTTACGAAGTTTACTTCTTAACTAAATGCACTTCCTTCTACGGTATTCAAGTTGAAATTCAAAAAATAGCAAGAATAGCAGGCATTAATGCAATTTTTATTCACTGATGACCACTGGTCTATGTGGAGATTTTCGCAAGTTAAATTTCTTTTAAACAAAATAGTGTTTTTACGTTCCTTGCAATACATGGTAATTTATAGGAAAAAGTATTAGAATCCTGTAGAAAATCGCAACCGGAGTTTTCGACGGATCTACACATTTTGGCACATATAGAACACGATAAAACTATTTTTCGCGTAACGTCTGTGTGTGTGTATCTGTAATACGTATAAACTCTAACTTGAAAACTAATAAACCAAATTTCATAAAATTTTACAGATAAATCATTTGTATGTAACCCTAGTGCTGATTAGATTTTGGTACGATTCGGGATAAAAGAAATAGCCTTTTTTTTGCGAAAGAGATTGCAAAACTCGCATGTATTATCCACTCTAGTTAAATATCTAATTGACCAAATGTCACAAAATTCAGTAGATATGTGACTTGGGGCATACCCTGGTGCTGATTAGATTTCGGTACGATTCGGAAAATAAGAGCATGCCTTTTTTACGAAATGGCCGCAAAAATCTAAAATAAAAGACGTTTGTTCAAATGTATCTATTAAATGATTGTTCTACACGTAAATTTTGACGACAAAAAGAATAAGACCAACCCCGTTACTCTTGAACTAGCCCGTTCTCAAGATATTTTAGTTTATTCGCATTTTTGTTGCGCCGTATTTGAAAAAATGTAAAGTTACCAATTAAAAACAAAAATTAAATTACAAGTGCAAATTCAGTTTTTTTTTTTACTTTCCCTGCAATACATGGTAATGTATAGGGAAAGTATCGGAATCAAGCCGAAAATCGCAACTCGAGTTTTCGACGGATTTACACCTTTCGAGACCTCTAGACAACGAAAAAACTATTTTTAGCGTGATGTCTGTGTGTGTGTGTCTGTCTAGCTGGGCAAGTATGTATCCACTCTAACTCAAAAACTAATGGACCGAATTTCATAAAATTTGGTAGGTAAGTCACCTGGGTGTGACCCTGGTGCTGATTAGTTTTTGGTACGATTCGTAAAAACAGAATCTGCTTTATTTTGCGAAATGGTCAGTAAAAATTTCATGTATAAACACTAGCTAAAATACTAATTGACCAAATTTCATAAAATTTGATAGATAAGTTACTTGTGGAATACTCTGGTGCTGATTAGATTTAGGTACGATTGGGAAAAGAACAAACTGCTTTTTTTTACGAAATGGCCCGCAAAAATTCCATATATCCACTCTAGCTAATATACTAATTGACCGAATTTCACAAAATTTGATAGAAAAGTTACTTGTGGGATACTCTGGTGCTGATTCGATTTTGGTACGATTCGGAAAAGAACAACCTGCTTTTTTTTACGAAATGGCCCTCAAAAATTCCATATATCCACTCTAGCTAAAATACTAATTGACCGAATTTCACAAAATTTGACAGAAAAGTTACTTGTGGGATACTCTGGTGCTGATAAGATTTTGGTACGATTCGGAAAAGAAGAAAAGAACAAACAACCTGCCTTTTTTTACGAAATGGCCCGCTAAAATCGCCAAAATCTAAAAAAAAAAAAAAGACCAAGTAGTGTATGCCCAAATGTATCAATTAAATTCTTGTTTTATACGTAATTTTTGACGAGGAAAAGAATATAACACACTCTATTATACTTTAGGACTAACCGTTCTCAAGATATTTGAGACTTTTTGCATTTTTGTTACGCCGCTTTCGAAAAAATGTCCAATTACCAAATAAAAACAAAAATTGAATTAAAAATGGAAATTTAGTGTAATTTTGTGCAATTAAACTCAATCTAATGAATTATTAATGAAATAAAAAAAATGAATTTGTGTCTACAGGGAAAGTCATGTGCTGCCCACATAATTTTTTTTTTCTTTTGATGCGATTAAATGTTAATGGTTGGGGTATCAGGTTGAAATCGGAAAATTACGTAAAAATATAAACACCTCAGACCTTCAGAACTCGAATTTTAATAAATAAAAATCTGATGTAGGCAGCACATGACTTTACCTCCTGACTCAAATTTATTTTCTCTTTATTTCTTTAATAATTCATCAAATTAATTTAATTGCACAAAGTAACGTGCATAATTATTCGAAATTGCACTTTTCAATCAATTTTTGTTTTCAGTTGGTAGCTGGAAAGTATTTTCAAAGGCGGTGTAATAAAAATGCGAAAAACCCAAAATTTCTCGAGAACGGCTAGTCCTAGAGTAATGGGGTTGGGCTTATTCTTTCATCGTCAAAACTTATAAAATAAACATTTTTTTAAGTCCCCCCTTTGCAGGCCATGGACGCCAATGCCTGCAAAGGGGGATCGAACTGTTTGGGATAGGGTATGTCAAATACCTGCCTTTTTCAGAGGTTCTTTTGGGATGAACGCTGTCCCACCCATAAGTAAAAGGTTAATTGATGTGTTTGAGCATACGTGGTTTTTTATTTTAGATTTTGACTATTTGATTTTAGATTTAGATTTGCGGGCTATTTTGCAAAAAAAAGGCAGGGTTTTTTTTTCCCCTGAATCATACCAAAATCTAATCAGCACCAGGGTAACAAACAAGTGACTTATCTACCAAATTTCGTGAAAAATTGTCCATTAGTTTTTGAGTTAGAGTGGAGACATACATTGCACACACACACACACAGACGCTAGGCTAAAAATAGTTTCTTCGTGTTCTAGAGGTCCCGAAATGTGTAGATCCGTTGAAAACTCGATTTGCGATTTTCGAGAATGCTTACCCTATACATTACCATGCATTGCAGGGAAAGTAAAAATCTGATGTGGGCAGCACATGACTTTCCCTTCAGACTTATATTCACGGTGTTTTTATTTTAATTCAATGTAATTTACTTTTAATTCAATTTTCGTTCTCATTTGGTAACTGGACCTATTTTCAAAGGCGGTGTAGCGAAAACACTAAAATATCTAGAGAACGGCTAGTCCTAGTGTAATGGGGTTGGTCTTATTCTTTTCATCGTTAAAAATTACGTACAAAACAAGCATTTAGTGAATATATCTGAGCATGCGTAGTTTTTTATTTTAGATTTTGACGATTTTTGCGGGTCATTTCGCAAAAAAAGACAGGTTATTTTTTTCCGAATCATACCAAAATCTAATCAGCACCAGGGCAACCCACAAGCGATTTATCTACCGAATTTTGTGAAATTCCGTCTATTAGTTTTTCAGCTAGAGTGATTACAGGCTTTTGCGGACTATTTCGCAAAAAAAGCCGGGTTCTTTTATCCCGAATCGTACCCAAAACTAATCAGCACCAGATTCGCCCACAAGTGACTCACCTACCAAATTTTATGAAATTCGGTTAATTAGTTTTTTTAGTTAGAGTGGATACAAAATCTGCACAGACAGACAGACGGACACACACAGAGACGTCACGCTAAAAATGGTTTTATCGTATTCTAGAGGTCGCGAAAAGTGTAGATCCGTCGAAAACTCGAGTTGCGATTTTCAGTATGATTCCAATACTTTCCCTATACATTACCATGTATTGCAGGGAAAGTAAAAATCAGATTTTAAACACAAGCAACTGAAAAAAGCTTAAATATATTTTACATCCCGGATCTTCTAAAAAGCTCTTGTCAAACAGATGCAAGATGGGGCTGATATTATTAAGGGTCTAAAATCTGGCAGCGACGCTTTTACATCGAAAGGGACGTTTATTAAATATTCATGAACAACGCGGGCAAAGACGAGCATATATATATTATATTCCTCGAATAAGGTTCTCAAGTTTTGGCAACACCAGCCTAGCGAGAGTAGTTGGAAAGTTTGAGGTCCGTCACGTGACTCGACGACGTCATTATCCGCGGTTTTCAAGCCTCAAGTGGGGATTTTATTTTTCGTGATTTTAATATATGATAAAAGTTTCGCGCTTAGCATAGGATGGGATATAGCGGGAATTTTGCCAAATCTAAAATGGAGAATTTTGAGAAGCTACAGATAAGCGGAGTTTAGGAAGAAATATTGTCAATATTTTCTGCATAAGTGGAGGCAAATGTTGTGGTAAGATGAGATTTATTTTTATTTTTGAATATTCTTGATTATTTGGAAGTGCTAATTGTATTTAATTTTTACTTTCCCTGAAATACATGGTAATGTATAGGGAAAGTATTGGAATTATGCCGAAAATCACAACTTGAATTTTGGATGAATCTACACGCTTCGAAACATCTAGAATACGAAAAAACCATTTTTAGCGTGACGTCTGTGTGCGTGTATGTCTGTGCAGATTTTGTATCCACTCTAACTAAAAAACTAATTGTCCGAATTTCATAAAATTTGGTAGGTAAGTCACTTGTGGGCGAATCTGGTGCTGATTAGTTTTGGGTACGATTCGTGATAAAAGAACCTGCCCTTTTTTGCGAAATGGCCCGCAAAAGGTTGTATCCACTCTAGCTGAAAAACTAATGGACCAAATTTCACAAAATTCGGTAGATAAATCTCTTGTGGGTGACCCTGGTGCTGATTAGATTCTGGTACGATTCGAAAAAAAAAAACCTGCCTTTTTTTTTTTTTTGCAATGTGGCTGGCAAAAATCTTCAAAATCTAAAATAAAAAACTACGCAAGCTCAAATATATCCATTAAATGCTTGATTTATATGTAAATTTTAACGATGAAAAGAATAAGACCAACCCCATTACACCAGGACTAGCCGTTCTCGAGATATTTTAGTTTTTTCGTATTTTCTCTACGCCATCTTTGAAAATAAATCCAGTTACCAAATGAGAACAAAAATCGAATTAAAAGTGAATTAAATTTAAATAAAATCAAAAGAACGTGGATATAAGTCTGCAGGGAAAGTCATGTGCTGCCCACATCAGATTTTTACTTCCCCTACATGCATAGTATAATGTATAGGGAAAGTATTGTGACGGGATTGAAAATTCGAATTCGAGTTTTCAAAACCACGTTTCAAGCATCCCTGAACTCGAATCGAACGCTTTGAAGCGATGTCTCTGTGTTTCAGTGAATCCATGGATTCGATATCTCATGAACGAATGGATCATTTCGCATGTAATTTGGTACAATTAGTACGATCCGTGAATGTAGATATCCTTTTTATTCTAAACGCGATCGAACGTTTGAAAGACTTCCTCAAATTTTCGAATGAATTTTTGAAAATAAATATCAGGACATTCAATAATGTTAATTACATAATATTTTTTACGTAAATGTTTATTCTAAAACGAATGACACAAATTTTAGAACGTAAGCTTAAACCGTTCTAGAGATATTGCACATATTTCAAATACATGTTTCAAAAAATTACATAAAAATGAGCAAAACATAACAGATAAATGAACGATAAATTTGGCAAACTTGGTGACTAACTAACGAAATATCGCCAACTTGGCCGCTTTTTAATGGGGTGCCAATTGATGAAACTGGCGTCAAATTGGCAAAAATGACGCCAAAGTTACAAAAAAGACACCAAATTGATGAATTAATAATTAAAATATTTTAAAATAACTAGTAAGGTCGGCGGTGTTTAAATAATATAAGCTAGTAATTGAAGCGCGTGTGAAAATATTCCATATTTTAAATATTTTTATAAATTTTATATTGAAACTGTAGCGATAACTTAACATTGGAAGAACAAACACGCTTCTTAAACCTTCTTCATTTATACCCTTTTTGTTCTCATCCATCTTTTTTCTTAAATAAATAAATGAATGAATAGATAAAAATAAAATAAAATAAAGCATTCCCCCCCCCCTTTCTTCTCAAAATCAGAAAACTAACAGACATCTTGTAAAGCTACTTTTTCCAAATTAATTAAACATATTAAAAAAAAAAAAAATTCTCAAAAATTTTCTGGAAAACATACGGGAAAGTTTTCCAAAAATTTTCCATTTCAGGAGAATTTTTTCTGTTTACGCTTCCGTTAAAATGCCATATTTGAAAATTCTCAGGAAAAACAATACTTAAAAGCTAGAATAAAAAATATGAAGAAGTAAATAATATGAAAAAGGCAAAAATCCACAAACGTTGCATTTTATAAAATATAAGCATAATATAAACACAAAAATACAAGCACAAAATTCTTGGCCATTTTGAATTCCGGGATCTGCTAAAGATCCTGCATTTAGAGCAGAACATGTTCTTAACTGACAAACGCGAGCAAGAAAGGGCGGGAAGGAGTTATTAAGGATCCGAAAACTGGCAGCAACGCTTTCCATCATAACTGACGTTTATGAAATATTCATGATCTATCTGTACGCGATGGCGAGCAGATATATTCCTCGAATAAGGCTCTCAGGGTTTGGCAACACCAGGATGCGAAATTAGCCACCGTTTGAGGTCCCTGTCACGTGATGCGGGAAAGTCTTTATGCGTGGTTTCGAAGCGTCAAGTGGTGATTTTATTTTTCCCTTTTTAACATATGATGTATGATGCAGTTTTTATATTTTAGATGGAATGAAAGAAGGCTGAAAGTTTGCCAATTCTGAAAATGGCGAATTTAACAAACTACTTACTAATATGCAGAGATTAGGTTGAAAATTCTGTTATGGGCAGCACATAACTTTCCCTTCTAAGCTCATTTATCTATTTATTTATTTAATAATTCACTGAATTGATTTTAATTGCACAAAAAAACAAGCATAATTATTTTATATGGCATCGAATTTGCATTTTTATATCAATTTTCGCTTTCCTTTGGTAACTTGGCTTATTTTCAAAAGTAGTGTAGCGAAAAATGCAATATATATATATATATATATATATATATCGAGAACGGCTGGTCTTAGAGTAAATGGGGTTGGTCTTATTCTTTTTATCGTCAAAAATTGTGTATGAAACAAGCACTTAATTGATATACCTAAACATAAGTAGTCTTTTATTTTAGATTTTGACGATTTTTGTAGGCCATTTCGCAAGAAAAGCGGGTTCTTTTTTCCCGAATCGTACCAAAATCCAATCAGCACCAGGGTCACCCACAAATGACTTATCTACTAAATTTTGTGAAATTCGGTCAATTAGTTCTTCATCTAGAGTGGATACGGACAATTTTTGAAGACCGTTTCACAAAAAAAAAAAAAAAAAAGACAGGTAATTTTATCCCGAATCATACTAAAATTTAATTAGCACCAGGGTAACTCACAAATAACTTACCGATGAAATATGAAATTTCGTCAATCAGTTTTTGAACTAGAGTGAATACAAACACTGCGCACACAGACGTCACATTAAAAATAGTTTTTTCGTCTTCCAGAGGTTCCGAAACGTGTAGATCCGTCGAAAACGTGAGCTGCGATTTTTGACATGAATAAAATACTTTCCTTATGCATTACCATATATTGCAGGAAATGTAAAAATTGCATAGGCGCCAGTAAATGTATAAAAATAATAAGATTCTATCATTGATAAGGAATAAGGAATTAAATATCAAAAAATTTTCTTTAGATTTCTTTACTAGAAAGAAAAATTCGGAGAAAGTTATTTCCGAGTAACAACATGGGAAACATTTTTCCCAATTTGCAAATGAAAGAACTTTTGAACGATTGTTAATGAGATTTAGCGTATTTAATTTTGCTTATGTCTAAACGAAAAAAAAAAAGATAAAATTTCATTCATTTTTTGGAAAAAACTTCAAAAAATAAACATACTTCAACTAACGTTAATATTTTTTATTATTTTCCCTTTTTTCATTACGTCAAGAATAAGGACAATTAAAGCATCCCTAGTTCTTCCTACTTTATATTCATTACTCTTTTCATAAAAAATCCTCTTCCCCACATCTGTAAAAAAATCGCATAAAAAATTGCAACATAATTAAAGCCTTCGTATAAAAAAAACCCAATAGAGGACTAATTGGACAACCTAATTACATAACGTTCTCTGTGATTTACTATGCCCTTATACTTTCCTCTGGTCCACGCTGCATTTAATTGGGTAGCAATTTGTTGCACCACTCCACCAATTACAGCGAAATCCTTTCTCCCCGTTGTCAATTATATGGATCACCACGCCTTATTCATTCAGTGACGTCATCGCTGGACAGGAAATGGACCTGTCACCATGTGTAACGGCTCCGACACGCCTACTTTTTTCCTTGACGTCAATTTCTTGTGCGCTACCAACCTATCAAAATGTCTTCAGCTTCCCGCCTAAACTTTTTATGTTGACGTCATGAAATAATCTTTTGACGAGTTAACTAACGGTTATTTAACCCTAAAAGAGAGAGAAAAACATGCGTCAGTTGTCAAACTAATTGTGATGTGTGTAATTTGTTAACTTTATATTGTTGAGTAATTGGGCGTTCTTTGAGTTGTCATCTAAGAACATGAGCATATTGGACTGTTATTATTTTAACAAATGCATGGTAGCGTTTATTTTGTTCGTCAAATTAGAAATTATTTCAGTCATGTTTCTTTTCGGACTGTATGTCATTTAAATTGCAATTCTGGTTACATTAATGGAAAAAAAATTGAAAAATAATGCCGATTTGATAGAAAGGGATTAAAATTTAATAAAATAGGAACGTTTAAATGGGGCATGGAGTTTCGATAATATATGTCTTACAAATATAATTTTCGAATAGATAGCCCCATAAAAGCCAAGACGCTTCTTTACGGAGCACCTGCGACCTACGTCACTTACCTCCACATCAGAAAATAAAAATATATTTGTCGCATTCATTACCATCATCATTACCCATCGTGCTTAGTAGCATATAAGGCCTTCAGCTTGCGTCATCACCCTGTTCGGCCTGTACCACAGTCCTTACCACAGTCTCCTCCAACCTAGCTTAGGCCGACCTCGAGATCTTTTCCCCTCGGGCGTCCAAGTAAGTGCCACAGCAGGGATGTTATGCTGCGGCATGTCCAGTCCATTTTCATCTATGGACTTTAGTTTCTGTCTCTACTGTTTTCTGTCCAGTACTCTTGTAGAGTTCTGCGTCAGTAATAGCATAAGGCCAAAATACTTCCAAAATGTTTCTCAAACATTCCTCTGCCAGGCATTCAACTTGTTGCATTGGCCCTTTGTTAGTTTCCATGTTTCGGCTCCAATAAAACGGTCTTCACTAAGTAATGAAAAATGTTGATTTTGGTTTTTAAATTAAGGATGGTAGCTCTCCATACTTTATTTAGTTTTCTAAAACAATTCTGAGCTTTTGCAATTCTTATTTTGATTTCCTCATCTGTTTCACCCTCCTTGTTCACCAGTACTCCAAGGTAAGTAAAGCTATTTACATCCAGTGTTTTTTTTTAAGACTTTATGGCCGGGGGGATGAAATTTTAAGGGGGGCAAGTTTTCTAATTGCCCTATGTATAAATATATCTAAATACTCTCACATAAATATAAACTAGGTTAACTTCGGGGGCCTCCCCCCCCATACACACACACCTGAAGGTGTGCCTGAAAGAAACACCATATATATATATATATATATATATATATATATATATATATATATATATATATATATATATATATAATCTGATGTGGGCAACACATGACTTTCCTTATATAATGAAATGAACTTACTACTTTTACAGTAAAATAAATAGGTTTTTCTTCTAGTAGATACTAATATCCTTTCCAAAATATTAAATTTTCGACAATTAGTCGTCATTTTCATTGATTTATCGTCATTTTTATCCATTTGGCGAGATTTTCGTTAATTTGGCAACATTTCAAAAAGTCGCCAAGTTGGCGACATTCCGCCAATTTCGTCGCCAAAATCTCGCCAAGCGTTAAGGACGAAAAAATAGGTTATTCTTACAGCAGATAAACTGGCGTTCAAATGCAAAAGTATTACTCAAAGTATCATTTTTCATGAATGGAACGAGCTAGATCCACGAGAATGATGTCACCCAATTTATCGCATGATATTATATATGAAAAGTGAACATGTTTCTCAATAAGAAATATTTTTTTTTCTATTTTATATGACTTTTTTATAATTTTTTTGAAAAATGTGCAATATCTCGAGAACGGTTCATGTTAGCGTTCTAAAATTTATGTCAATCGTTTTCTAATGAAAAATTACACAAGAAATGTCTATTTACGTAACTTTATTATTGGTTTTGATTTTTTGACGATTTTTTCAAAATTTCATTCGAAAATTTAGGGGGGTTCTGAACATTCGATTGCGTATAAAAACAATAGGCTTCCAGTGTTTACAGATTGTGATTTTTGTACCAAATTTGGTTCGAATCGGTCCATTCGTTCGTCAGTTATCGTCTCCACAGACCCACTGACACACACACACACAGACATCACTTAAAAAATGTTTGATTCGTGATCAGGGATGCTTGAAACGTGCTCTCCCATCGAAAACTCGAATTCGAATTTTCGACCCCGTCACAATACTTTCCTTATACATTATGTATATAAGGAAATTAATAAGATATATATATATATATATATATATATATATATATTGCTGGACAATTGCTAAGGACGAATCACAAATTGCAAAGTAGCACAACATTGGAGGCCCAGCAGGATAAATATTGTTGCCACACTGTTCGGATATTAGAATAAAGATCAGTTATTGTTCTGCAAAATACAGAAGGTTTTGAAACATCTGAAAGGAAAAGTGTTCATTAAAGTGCTGTATACAAAGAAATGGAAAAATGAATATAAACAACAGCAGGCACCTTTGTAAAAGGTGTTAGTACGGGATATGTCCACCATGGAGTGCGATGCAACATTCCACACGTCGTGTCATGCTTTGTACAACATTATCCAGCAGCTGTTGAGGCAAGTTATCCCAATCCTCTGTCAGTGCGCGAATGAGGGTGTTCTTGTTTGTTGGAGGATATTTTCGACCAGCAAGTCGCCATCCCAAAGCAACCCAAACATTTTCAATGGGCTTTAGATCTGGAGAACGTGCTGGCCATAATTGAATGCCCTCGCTGACTAAACAATCCTGAACAGTGTTCGATGCCATGGTGCGTTTTCGTCCATGAAAACAAATTTATCACCGACAGCACCACGGAAAAGGCGAACACGAGGAATTTCATCAATGTATCGTCGGGCGGTCATAGTTCCAGTTAAAACTACATGTAGAGGTGTACGGCTATTGATCATGACGCAGACCATACCATGATACTCCATGTCGGATATCGGACCATTTCCTGGATATTTTCTGGACGATAAGCAGTACCACTCTCACTCTAGATCAGTTGGCGTCTACAATCCGATGACAGACTGGACCTACTCTTATCTGAGAATAGTACGCAAGCCCAGACCTGTTCGGTCTAATTGCGATGCCCACGACAGCATTGCAAACGAGTGATACAGTGCAGTCTGGACAATGGGACACACACAACAGGTCTGCAAGACGTATAGTCCTCCTTCTCCCAAACGTCTGACTGCAGTTTTTCGGGAGATCCGCTGTCCTGTCGTAGCAAGAAACTGATTTGCCACCTGCTGAGCTGTGGTGGGCCAGTCCCTTTTGGCTGATAGGACAATGTACCTGTCTCTTGCAGGCGCCATATTTCTAACACGACTTCCTCCGTGATGCTTGCAACACATTCCAGTTGTTTTAAATGCTTGTCACAGCTGTGAAACAACGCTGTGGGCGATGTCGAACTCCCTGAAAACATCTGTTATTTTTCGCCCTTCTTTGATCTTTCCAATAATACGGCCATGCATAAAATCATCTAAGTGATATCGGGAAGACATACAGGAAATTTTAAGTTCGTCAATCAAATCGTTCCCGTAAAACTTTCACTTGGAACAACAACTGTTCACACGAGTCAAATCCTTTAAATCTCTTATCAGCGCTATCACGTGACGAACAGGCATGGAAATGAAAAATTTGCATACGCACACCTCTTCTTACTGTATCCCGCACTTATTCTAATTTTCCACATTTTGCTTCCTTTCATTTTGTGGTTGCCATGGGTGATACTGTTATTCGTCCTTAGCAATTGTTCACCAGTATATATATATATATATATATATATAGGGTGTCCCAAAAACATTGATCTTGGCTTTTATTCTTTAAATATTGATCTTAGACATATATAATAAATTACAAAGTTGCGTAAAAAAAGGTAAAGAATTTTATGAAATCGATAAAAATTTTCAGGGGATTAAATATGAAGAAATAAAAAATTTAAATTTTTATACGGCCCCCATACAAAAAGATTTCCCATAAGTAAAATGTGCCGCCTACACTAATAAGATGATGTACAAAATTTCAGCATTTTATCATAAAAAGTCCCAGAGATATGTTTAAACGAAGTTGGTGAGGGATTAATCACAAATTAAAATGTAAATGTTTACAGCAAGAATGCAAATGACGCAACGCAGAAATGCATCAAAAGCAAATAATATCTGTCTCTTATCTTCACATGGTTCTTTGGCATGGATGGAAAACATTTTGAACAAACTTTGTAATTTTTGTGTAAAGATATTATATCTACACAGTGTAGAAAGGTTGTACCAATAATTAACAAAATTATTTATTTATGTAATCATTGTTTTCTTTCGTAATATGTGTATGACCCCTGAAACGCGATCTGCTGACATGGTTTTCCCTCTCTGAGAACCCATGTCGATGCATCGAAAAGTGGTTTAAGTCGGCACTTTTGTCTTTAAATATCTATGGGACTTTTTATGATAAAATGCTAAAATTTTGTACATCACCTTATTAGTGTATGGGGCACATTTTACTCATTGGAAATGTTTTTGTATGAGGGCCGTATAAAAATTTAAATTTTGTATTTCTTAAAATTTAATCCCCTGAAAATTTTTATCGATTTCATAAAATTCTGTACCTTTTTGTACGCAACTTTGTAATTTATTATATATGTCTAAGATCAATATTTAAGGAATAAAAGCCGAGGTCAATGTTTTTGGGACACCCT
This sequence comes from Amaurobius ferox, assembly GCA_951213105.1. Taxonomy (NCBI): domain Eukaryota; kingdom Metazoa; phylum Arthropoda; class Arachnida; order Araneae; family Amaurobiidae; genus Amaurobius; species Amaurobius ferox. The sequence goes on along the minus strand of OX578155.1, from coordinate 84,613,602 downwards.
GTATATATATATATATATATATATATATATTTACATATCAAAAAGAAGTATATTATTAAAGGAACTCCCAAACAAATAAAGGAGAAAATTGAAGCTCTACCGAGGATGTGGCTCTTAGCAGCTCTGCATCCAGAGTGGAATATAAGGATATAAACAAGAAGAAAAGTGAAGCGAGAACGGGAGTAACCATATGATTTGCATAGAATGGTAGGGGTGGATTGCGACACCCCTTTCCCGCTTAAAGCAGCTTTTACGACCTGGGCAACGCTCACGGCCCCAATGTAACTCAATGGTCAATCTTCCACATGTGCAAAGATAGAAGCACCCGAACGGACACAGAAGCATAGATGGAACCAAGAAAGAAAGAGATATACACCCTACAATCCAACTTGAAAACTCGACTTTTTATAAGGGAAAGTCGCACATGCGCGAAAAGACTTCAAGATGATAGGATAGCAGATATGATTTCAGATATGATTAATCAGATATGATATTTAGATATGATATATGGATCAGATATGATGATGATAGTCTTTTCGCGCATGAGCGACTTTTCCTTATAAAAAGTCGAGTTTTCAAGTTGGATTGTTGGGTGTATCTCTTCCTTTCTTGGTTCCATATATGCTTCTGTGCCCGTTCGGGTCCTTCTATCTTTGGACATGTGGGAGATTGACCATTGAGTTACATTGGGGCCGTGAGCGTTGCCCAGGTCGTAAAAGCTGCTTTAAACGGGAAAGGGGTATCGCAATCCACCCCTACCATTCTATACAAATCATATGGTCACTCCCGTTCTCACTTCTCTTTTCTTCTTGTTTATATCCTTATATATATATATATATATATTGTTTATATCCTTATATATATATATATATATATATATATATATATATAGAGAGAGAGAGAGAGAGAGAGAGAGAGAGAGAGAAGAGAGGGAGACCTGAAAATTGTTGGAATAAAGGGCAATTGTGAAGTCAAAAAGAGTGTTTGCGCAATTTGTAATGGGTGTGCTGAAGTACCCCTAGCAACCCCCCTCCCCGTGGCGCCGGCTATGTGTTGATCAAAGCACTTGGTGGGTTTTGGAAAGAAGTTGCGGACTTCCAATACGTCTGTGCAAGGTATCCTTCGCAATGTTCTATTGGATTTAGGTCTGGCGAGTATACTGATTTATAGCCAAGCGTCAGATACCGTCTCTTCAGAGGAACACATCAATGAGATTAATCCTATGAGGGCCTGTGTTAGTGTTTATAAGCACGAAAGGTAACTCCTACGAGATTTTCAGTCATATCTCAATGGTAATTTTATTTTTATAAATAATTCAAACCAAAATGGATTGTTTGACGATCCAAAATTCAAAAGTAATACAATAATGAAACCACTTCATGTTTTACTTGTTTTAATACACACACCCCTAGAGAAAAGAAAAAAGATTCAGAAAAATAACCATAAAACCATAAAAGTATGTTAACATCTTGATGTTTCTTCACTTTCAAATCTACGCATTTTTAAACCGTAAAGGCTTAAAAATGCCTTAGAGTTTTTAAAAATGCGCAAGTTTAAAAACAATCCAAACATGCTTTTCAAAATCTCAAATGGTTGACACCTTATAAGTTTAAAAATGAGTAATTTAAATTTTAAAATCCATGAAAAATTTTAAATAAAAAATGAATAAAATGTTTTTAAACTATTATTTATTTATTACTTTCCCTGCAATACATGGCAATATATAGAGAAAATATTGGAATCATGCCGAAAATCGTAACTCGAGTTTTCGACGGATCTACACGTTTCGAGACTTTCAGAACACAAAAAAAAAAAACATTTTTAGCGTGACGTCTGTGTGTGTGTGTCTGTCTGTTTGTCTGTGCAGATTTTGTATCCATTCTAACTAAAAAACTAATTGACCGAATTTCATAACATTTGGTAGGTAAGTAAGTCACTTGTAAGCGAATCTGGTGCTGAGTAGTTTCGGGTACGATTCGGGATAAAAGAACCCGCCTTTTTTTGCGAAATGGTCCTCAAAAATTGCCTGCATCCACTCTATCAGAAAAACTAACAGACCGAATTTCACAAAATTCGGTAGATAAGTCGCCAGTGGGTCACCCTGGTGCTGATTAGATTTTGATACGATTGGGAAAAAATAACCTGCCTTTTTTGGCAAAATGGCCTGCAAAAATCGTCAAAATCTAAAATAAAAACTACGTATGCTTAAATATATCCATTAAATGCTGGTTTTATACGTAATTTTTAATGAAGAAAAGAATAAGACCAACCCCATTACACTAGGACTAGCCGTTCTCAAGATATTTTAGTTTTTCCGTATTTTCTCTACGCCACCTTTGAAAATAAGTCCAGTTACCAAATGTAAACAAAAATTGAACTAAAAGTGAATTAAATTTAATTAAAATAAAGAGAACGTGGATATAAGTCTGCAGGGAAAGTCATGTGCTGCCCACATCAGATTTTTTTTTATTTTAAACTGTTAATTTCAAAACTTGGATTTTAAACCAAAAATTTTTTCTACGTCTTTTTTCTTTTTCTACTCGACTAATCGATTAGCGTTTAAAAAAACTTCAACTTTAACCACAAAACTCGCGTTTCTCCCAATAATGACGATGGGAGAAGTGAAGTAAGTCACCCTTTAAAGCAATTATAAATGCAAATTGAACGGTATCTAATGATTACAACACGCGATGTTTAAAGTGCTCCATTTTTGGCGAACCTGCAAAGACCGTGGATGAAAAGCGAAAACGTGTATTGAACATCTAAAACATAAAACAAAAAATCTGATGTGGGCAGCATCTGACTTTCCTTATGTAATGCAATGAATTTATTACTTTTACAGTAAAAAAAATAGATTATTTTTATAGTAGTTATTTGTATTATTTCCAAGATATTGAATTTTCGTCAATGAGTCGTTATTTTCCCTGTCGTCATCATCAATGAGTCGTCATTGATTTAGCGTCATTTTTATGCATTTGGCGAGTTTTTCGTTAATTTAGCAACATGTAAAAAAGTCGCCAAGTTGGCGACATTCCACCAAATTCGTTGCCAAAATCTCGCCAAGCGTTATGGACGAAGAAATAAGTTATTGTTACATCAGATAAGTGACTTTTGGCGTTCAAATACAAAAGTATTACTCAAAGTATCTTTTTTCATGAATGGAACGAGTTAGATCCACGAGATTGATGTCACCAAATTTATCGCATGGTATTGCATATGAACAGTGAACATGTTTCTCAATAGGAAATATTTTTTTATTTTATATGACTTTTTGATAACTATTTTGAAAAATGTGCAATATCTCGAGAACGGTTATGTTAGCGTTCTAAAATTTATGGCAATCGTTTTCTGATGAAAAATTACATAAGAAATGTCCATTTGCGTAACTTTATTAACGGTTTTGATTTTTTGACGATTTTTTCAAAATTTCACTTGAAAATTTAGGGGGGTTCAGAACATTCGATTGCATATAAAATCAATAGGTTTCCAGTGTTTACGGATTGTAATTTTTGTACCAAATTTAGTTCGAATCAGTCCATTCGTTCGTCAGTTATCGTCTCCACAGACTCACTGACACACACACACACACACACACATACTTTCACACACACACACACACAGACATCACTTCAAAAATATTTGATTCGTGATCAGGGATGCTTGAAACGTGCTCCCCCGTCGAAAACTCGAATTTTCGACCCCGTCACAATACTTTCCTTATACATTATGTATATAAGGAAAGTAATAATGTGTAAAATCTATGGAACAATATTTTTAATGTTGAATTGTACATTTGGCGATTTTCCGGATGACAACATATAAAACTATTCAAAAGCACCCAATTAACTTATATTTCACACAATACTAAATTGACAATTATCAATATTTATAGCATCCGCAATGAACAATATAGTCCATATATTAAAATATTTTAATAATTAATTCATCAATTTAGCGTCATTGTCGTTAGCTTAGCGTCATGTTTACAATTATAAAGATATTTTCGTCAATTTGGGTTCGCTAAACCAGTCTCCAAGTTCGCCAAATTTATCGCCAAACGTTTCAGACTAACGGAGAGAAGAGCATTTTTTATATATAAATGACTGTTGGCGAACTGTTACGCGTCAAAATACAAAACTATTACACAAAATATTTTCTCTCGTGAATGGAACGAACTAGATCCACGAGAATGACGTTAACAAATTCATCGCAAAATATTACATATGAAAAGTGAACATATATCACGATATTTAACACTTTTATTAATTTTATGTTATTTTTAATGATAAATTTATTTGGAAAAGTGCAATCTCACGTGCAGTTCAAGCTAGTGCTCTAAAATTTCTGTCAATAGTTTTTTAATGAAAAATTACATATAAACCGATTATTTACGTAATATTATTGTAGGTTCTGGTTTTATATGATTTTTTCAAAATTTCATTCAAAAATTGGGGGGGGGGGGGCTCTTCCGAACATTCGACTACGTTTAAAATCAATAGGTTTCATGTATTTTCTGTAATTTTTGCAACAAATTTCGTTCGAAACATTCCATTCGATCATAAGATATCGTCTCCACATATTCACGTACACACAGACATTACTTCACCAACGATCGGTTTGATGTCAGAGATGCTTGAAACGTGCTCTTTCGTCGGAAACTCGAATTCGAATTTTCGACCTCGTCATAATAATTTCCCTAAACATTGTACTATGTATATAGGAAAAGAAATAAAAAGCAAAACTTACGTTAAAATTATGAATTTTTTCTCTTTTTTTTATTGATAAAATTATAACTGCATATATCACTGTATGTCCAAGGTGATTTATCAAAAGCACTTAAAAGAGTTCTTAGTATTGTTACCAAACGTATCTTCTAAATTCATAGATGTATATACAGGATACAAAAAGGAGTCCAAGTTTCTGGATAACTTACGTTTATTGACAAGCACAACGTAAATAAGAATAGTACCTAGAAAAACAACACTTAAATGCTCCACTAATTTCACAGAATAATCAATATTATTATCAAAATGTTGACGAAAGTTATTTCACAAAACAGCAGCTACAATTCTCAAAACATTGGCAAAAAGCACAGTACAATGTAGCTCGTGTCACGTCCATTATTCATCTCCACTGTAAAGGAGAGGCGATTCCTTTTCATAGTCTCTCCATAAAAACTTCTGGAAACCTGTATATTTCAAAGAATAATCGTTCTATGGAGAAGTTTCTAAAACATACAGGAAGTCGCCAAATTGGCGATAAATCGTCAAATCTGGAAACCCTTTTCTAACGGGGAAATCCTGGCAACCCTGGGCTCACATTATCCTCACGTCATGCACTGTATTTGCTTCACCTGGCTTTCCAGCCAGACGAAAAAGGAGGCGCCAAAAGGAGCATTGAGTGTTCGCAACAGCCTTTACTTTGCTTCAAGCAGTGCAAATATCTCGAAAACCAGCATATAAAAACATTCATTATTCAGCGAAAATTGCTAAGAATGAATTTAATAAAATTATTGAAACAAAAATTAGAGGGAAAAAAACCCTGATAAACGCGTAAACCAACACTCAATTTATTCACAGAAGATAATTTCAAAGACATAATTATACGACAAAAATGATGATTTTTCGAGAAGAAAAAAAAATTGTAGTTAATGTACTTTTAATTAGCACATTCATAATACGAAAAAGTAGTGAAGATAAAAGGGGGGAGGAGATGAAGTAACTCAGGGTAGGAAAGTTTAAACTTGACGAGGAGACAAAACAGATAATGTTTATAGATTAAAAGATAAACACACATTTATATATATAGAAATTGAAATATTTATCAACGATCAGAATTAAAAAGAAATTAGGATAATTAGAAAAACGGAGATTCGCCATTGAAAATTCAGAAAATGTTTTATAGACACTGTTTTATTTTTCCTACATACATATTATAATATACAGGGTGTCTCAAAAACATTGACCTCGGCTTTTATTCCTTAAATATTGATCTTAGACATATATAATAAATTACAAAGTTGCGTAAAACAAGGTACAGAATTTTATGAAATCGATAAAAATTTTCAGGGGATTACATTTGAAGAAATACAAAATTTAAATTTTTATACGGCCCCCGTACGATAACATTTCCAATGAGTACAATGGGCCCCATACACTAATAAGGTGATGTACAAAATTACAGCATTTTATCATAAAAAGACCCAGAGATATGTTTAAACGAAGTTGGTGAGGGATTAATCACAAATTAAAATGTAAATGTTTACAGTAAGAGTGCAAATGACGCAACGCAGAAATGCATCCTAGGCAAATAATATCTACCTCTTATCTTTAATGGATCTTTGGCATGAATGGAAAACATTTTGAACAAGCTTTGTAATCTTTATGTAAAGTTATTATATCTACACAGTGTAGATACTTTTGTATCAATAAATAGCAAAATTATTACTTATTTATGTAATCTATGTTTTCTTTCGTAATTTGTGTATGACCCCTGAAAAGCGATCTGCCGACATAATTTTCCCCTCTGAGAACCCAAGTCGATGCATCGAAAAGTGGTTTAAGTCAGCATTTTTGTCTTTTCATATCTCTGGAACTTTTTATGATAAAATGCTGAAATTTTGTACATCACTTTATTAGTGTATGGGGCACCTCGAATTGAAATATTTTGAGACAATGCCTGTGCGCTATGTATGTGTGTGTGAGAGTCTGTGGATGCGATATCTCACGAACAAATGGCGCGTTTCGAACGTGATTTGGTACGATTATTAGAATCGGTAAATAATGGAACTGTATTGCTTTTTAACGTAATCGAATATTTAAAAGATCATGCAATTTTCGAGTGAAATTTTGAAAAAAAAAATCATTAAAAAATCAGAACTTTCAATAATGCTACATAAATAATCATTTCTCGTGTAATTTTTAACAAGATAACGAATGATAAAAACTTTAGAACGTTAGTGTAAACTCTTCTGGAGATATTGGACGTTTTTCATATAAAATTAATTAAAACAAGAAAGATCAATTATGCATAAAACATTGATTATGAAACACTTTCCAACTGAAATGTAATTTCATTCAAACATCTCTAAAATGTTGTTGTTGAGACCCAGGCCGTCTGACCTACCAGAAAGGTGTAAGGTAACTTTTTGGACGGCCGGGAAGTGCCACCCAATTTAGACCGGAACCCAGTGGGGGAGGCATCCACAGGGACCGTACCCTCCTTCCCCTACCAGGAGGACTTACGGATCCACATGTTTAACGTGATCGTACTCCACGTGAACACGGCGGCAGTTTTGGCAGCGGCTGGAATCGAACCCGGGCCCACCGAGTGCAACTCCAGCGCGCTAACCACTGGGCTACCGCGCCATCTCTAAAATGTAATACATTCAGCGGTGATATATTTTACATTATCACAGTACTACAACAATTGATTATATTTGAAAACTCAAAAATTCATCGAAAAAAAAAAATGAACTTTATTCAAATGACGTCATCGAAATATAAATCATCTGGCTGGTTCTCTATGTGAAAGCAATGAATATTTCATTCATATCACTTCATTAATAAAATTGTTGAAACAAAATTCAGGGGGGGGGGGGAGGAATCTGATAAGCGAGTAAACCAACACTCACTTTATTCACAGACGATAATCTCAAAGATATAATTAAACGACACAAATTATGATTTTTCGAGAAGGAAAAAAAATTGTAGTTAATGTACTTTTAATTAGCACATTCATAATACGATAATACGAAAAAATAGTCAAGATAAAAGGGAGGAGGGGAGATGAAATAACTCAGGGAACAAACGTTTCAACTTAATGATGAGACTAATCAGATAATGTTTATAGATAGAAAGATAAACACACATTTATATACAAGAAATTGAAACAATTATCAACGATCAGAAGAAATTATGATAATTAGGAAAAGGGAGATTCTCCATTGAAAATTCAGAAAATGTTTTACAGCCATTTTTTTTATTTGATTTCAAAAGATCCAGCAATTTCCAAGGAAATTTTTAAAAAAACAAAAATCAGAACTTTCAATAATGCTGCATAAATAATCATTTCTCGCGTAATTTTTAACGAGAAAACGGATGACAAAAACTTTAGTACGCTAGCATGAACTTTTCTGGAGATATTTGGCGTTTTTAATATAAATTTAATTAAAAAAAAAAAAAACCCTGATAAACGAGAAAACCACTCAATTTTATTCACAGGAGAAACTCTCACAGACACAATTAAACGACAAAAACTGCGATTTTTCGAAATAAAAAATGCATCAAAATTGCAGTTAATGCATTTATTTAAGCACATCCATAATACAATAATACGGAAAACTGGACAACATAAAAGGAGAGAAAAAAATTATAAAATATCTGGGTGACATATATGTAGGATGAGTATTGGGAATGTTTCAACAAGTTGATGATGAGACATAACAGATAATGTTTATAAATAAAAATATAAAAACACATATATATAGAAATTGAAACATTTATAAACGATCAGAATTAAAAAGACATTATGACAAGAAGGAAACGGGAGATTCTCCATCAAAAATTCGGAAATTGTTTTATAGCCATTGCTACTTTATCTACATACATAGTACAATATATAGGGAAAGTATTGTGATGAGGTCGAACATTCGAATTCAGGTTTTTCGTGGAAGAGGGCGGTTCCAGCTACAGCTCCGTAGCCAGGTAGGTGCCAGATGAAGCTAAGCCCCCCCCCCCCCCCAAGAGGTATACTCAGCTCCCCTGATAAAAATATTAAATTTTTAGTAGTGATATGAAATTTCATATAAAATTTTATTCAAATTTTGCATAAAAAATTTCTTTGATATTTTTTTTATAAATTAATTTATTTTAAAGATTTTAAAAGTATTTAAAAATTATAGCAATAGTATTAGGATACTTTTGTATTATTGTGGGGTTCACTGTTATACGTCATAGAGTCAAAACTAACTGATAAGTTGTTAAGAGTTAATATAAAGCATTAACTTGTATTAACTTTCAGAATTTTTCTTCGCTTAATTAACAGCTTTACTACTAGTTAAACCTTATATTAGAATGAATTGTAATTATCAAATATTAACATTGATGTATAGTAGCTATACGGATATTAGTAATTAGCTCTTAGCTTGTACATATAAATATGCAATCATTTGTTAATATGAATTGAAATATAACTAACTATTATGGTTTATAATTGCTAATGATTAATTGTGTTTTTGTTGAGCAACCCTTGAACACCCCTAAAGCCCCTCTTCTATTTCGTATCTAACTACGGCCCTGTTCAAGCACCCCTGAACTTGAATTAAACGATTTCGAGATAATGTATGTGTGTGCGTGTGTGTGTGAGAGAGAGAGAGAGAGAGTCTGTGGATACGATATCTCACGAAGGAATGGAGCGTTTCGAAAGTGATTTAGTACGATTATTAGAATCGGTAAATACTGGAACTTTATTGATTTCAAACGTAGTCGAATATTCGAAAATAATCCTGCAATTTTCGAGTGAAATTTTGAAAATATAAAATCATTAAAATATCAGAACTTTCAATAATGCTACATAAATAACCATTTATCGTATAATTTTTTTAACGAGAAAACAAATGATAAAAACATTAGAACACTAGCATGAACTTTTCTGGAGATATTAGGCGTTTTTCACATAAATTTAATAAAAAAAAACCTGATATACGAGAAAACCACTCATTTTATGCACAGAAAATAATCTCAAAGATATAATTAAACGACAAAAACTGCGATTTTTGGAAATAAAAAATAAACTAAAAATATAGTTAATGCATTTTTAATTATCCCATTCATTATACAGTAACACGAACAAGAAAGATCAATTATGCGTAAAGCATTGATTATGAAACACTTTCTAACTGAAATGCAATTTTATTTAAACATCTCTAAAATACGATACATTCAGCGCTGATATTTTTAAAATTACCACAGTGTAATAATTTATTTTACTTGGAAACTTAAAACTTCATCAATAAACGCAATGTATAAAATCGTCTGCTTCTTTATGCAAAATCAATGAACATTTCATTCATATCACTTGAACATTTCAGTCATATCGCTTATATTCCAGACTCCAGAGTTAAATAACTTTGCGTGAAAAAAATTCAACAATTCTTATACAACTCATCTTACAATCACTTGCTTACATTCGGCATCCATTAAAATTAGGCTCCGTCGTAGAAATAATGACAAGTGATAAATAAGTTTGATGATCATTTAAACTCAAAATATTGTAATTGCGTTGACACAGAATACAGATGCACAGAAAATACGCAAAAATAAATAGGTTTTAGGACGGAAGCAACACTAAATATAAATTTAAAAGAACTTTAAAAATCACGATTATGACATAAGATGGATGCCATATTTTATTTTGAAGTGGGTCACGTGATCTCTTCATATAATATGGGTGTAATTAGTATTTTAATTTTTATTTAAAAAACTACCGAATATATTTTACTAAAATTTTTTTTCATGGGATAATTTGAATATTTCCTAAAACTTTCGAAGCAATTTGTAAACTTTAAATTCACTTAAAAAATGTTCGAAAAATTAGGCTCCATAGGGTTCAATGTATTTCATTTTTTTAACCCGGGTTCAATCCAAAACTAATTGGGTGATATGATTCATTTATATTCCTATAGGTCCCACAGACCGTCTCAACAACATACTAAAATTTCATTTTGATAAAGTCATTTTTACGACAGTTATCGTGCGGACGGACAGACAGACTGACAGAATGTATGAACAAAATCATAAACACTTTTTAACTAATGTTGGACAGTGTTAAATTAAAAAGGTGAAATGAGCAAAATCTTTAGATCCATGCAGCCATAGAAAATGTAAGAAGTGGAAATGTAAAAATCAGATGTGGGCAGCACATGACTTTCCCTGCAGACTTATATCCACGTTCTCTTTATTTCAATTAAATTTAATTCACTTTTAATTCAATTTTCGTTCTCATTTGATAACTGGACTTATTTTCAAAGGTGGCGTGGTGAAAATACGAATCAAACTAATATATCTCGAGAACGGCTAGTCCTAGTGTAATGGGGTTGGTCTTATTCTTTTCTTCGTTAAACATTACGTATTAAACAAGCATTTAATGGATATATTTGAGCATTCGCCCACAAGTGACTTACCTACCAAATTTTATGAACTTCGGTCAATTACTTTTTTTGTTAGAGTGGATACAAAATCTGCACAGACAGACAGACACACAGACAGACAGACAGACACACAGACAGACAGACAGACACACAAACACACACACAGACGCCACGCTAAAAATAGTTTTCTCGTATTCTAGAGGTATAAAAGTAATTGACCGCATTCCACAAAATTTGGTAGGTAAATCACTTGTGGGACACCCTGGTGCTGATTAGATTTTGGTATGATTAAAAAAAAATAACCTGCCTTTTTTTGCAAAATGGCCTGCAAAAATCGCCAAAATCTAAAATAAAAAACTACGTATGCTCAAATATATCCATGAAATGCTTGTTTAATACGTAATTTTTAACGATGAAAAGAATAAGACCAACCCCATTACACTAGGACTAGCCGTTCTGGAGATAGTTTAGTTTTTTCTTATTTTCTCTACGCCACCTTTGAAAATAAGTCCAGTTATGAAATGAGAACGAAAATTGAATTAAAGTGAATTAAATGTAATTAAAATAAAGATAACGTGAATATAAGTCTGCAGAGAAAGTCATGTCTGATGTGCTGCCCACATCAGATTTTTACTTTCCCTGCAATGCATGGTAATGTATAGGGAAAGTATTGGAATCATGTCGAAAATCGCAACTCGAGTTTTCGACGGATCTACACATTTAAAGACCTCTAGAATACGAAAAAACCATTTTTAGCGTGACGTCTGTGAGTGTATCTGTCTGTGCAGATTTTGTATCCACTGTAACTAAAAACTAATGGACCGAATTTCACAAAATTTGGTAGGTAAGTCACTTGTGGGCGAGTCTGGTGCTGATTAGTTTTGGGTACGATTCGGGATTAAAGAACCCGCCTATTTTTGCGAAATGGATCGCAAAAGTTTGTATCCACTCTAACTAAAAAACTAATGGACCGAATTTCACAAAATTCGGCAGATGAGTCATTTGTGGGCCACCCTCGTGCTGATTAGATATTGGTATGATTCGAAAAAAAAATAACCTGCCTTTTTTTTGCAAAATGGCCCGCAAAAATCGTCAAAATCTAAACTGAAGAACTACGTATTCTCAAATATATCTATTAAATGCGTGTTTAATACGTAATTTTTAGCGAAGAAAAGAATAAAACCAACCCCATTACATTAGGACTAGCCGTTCTCGAGATATTTTAGTTTTTCGTATTTTCTCTACGCCACCTTTGAAAATAAGTCCGGTTACCGAATGAGAACGAAAATTGAATTAAAAGTGAAATAAATTTAATTAAAATAAAGAGAACGTGGATATAAGTCTGCAGGGAAAGTCATGTGCTGCCCACATCAGATTTTTTAAATTACAAAAGTATTATTGCAGTTCCAAGGTGACGGAAAGAAACACTTCGTATTAACCGATATTTCGCTGCATCCGAGCACGTTATAAGTGGGCTCCACTGCGTATTTCAATTATTTCAATTTTTCTGTACATCATATGATTTTAAAATATGAAACGCTTGCCTCGTTCGAGCACCCTCTGTTTTAAACAGATTACCATTTCTATTTGACAAGAACACACAAACAGATAAATGTAAAGCATAAGCACTTGGAGCTGTCACACGATAAGTAACATTAAATGCCATTCTCATTTTCTCAGAGAAATAAAAAATCGAAAAAGAATAACCGGCACTGATTGCGAGTGAAGCTACTTCTTAAAAGGTTATAACAGCAGTCAAAGATAAGAACACGCTAGCAAAAATTTTAAAGCAACTGAAACGAAATTTAAAATATATAAACCAGAAAAAAAATAAAAGAAAAAGAAAGAAAGAAAAAGGGAGTCAAAGCATTGAGGTACCGTCTTGCGGGTCGTTCGGCCGTAAATGACTATAAACGGAAGTTATCAGAGCACCCGTCACTCACCGTCATTTTAAACAGTTAACAGGGGTGAAAGTTATCATTATCTGGTCTTCGGTTTGAGGGAATTAATAAAATAAAATAATTTCTTAAAGCAAGCGTCAATAAATGTAAGCGACAGCCAACGTTGTTTATTTCACGAGTTTTTAAAAACGTTAAAAGTGTTCGGGGAAACTGGGGGAGGGAGGGCGTACTGGAAAAGTAAAATAAATAAAGGATGTGGAAGATGAAATTTATTTATTAAGATTGACACAGAAACTTTTATGCAGTTTCAGTATTAAAAATTTTAAAACGTTGCATTTTAGAGTATAGTTACTGTTACATGGTTGGACAGTTTGTACTGCATATTTTAAGTTTTGGTGTTACGTTGTTTATAGTTGCATATTTGAAGTTTTAGTGTTACATATTTGATGTTTTAGTGTTACATATTTGATGTTTTAGTGTTACATATTTGATGTTTTAGTGTTACATATTTGATCACTTTAAAACTTTTCAAATATGCAAGAATGAATCTTAAATTTTTGCTGTCTCATACGTAGTATTGAGAACGTATTGTTTTCCCTAAATATGTTTTAAGGCCTCCTGAACACGTTTTGAGTATTTTTGGAGTGATATCCGTCTCCCTTGTCTGATATCTGCGGTCGATTTCTTGTGTACACGAAATTATTTAGAAGTCACGAAATTAATTCGAGCAAAAACTTCGAAATTTATTCAAAATATTATATATTTTTTTTAACATAACAGCATAGGATAAAATTTCTTCTTCTTCCACCCAGACCGTCCGACCTACCCGAAAGGTGTAAGATATCTGTTTGGACGGTCGGAAAGTGCCGCCTAATTCAAACCGGAACCCAGTGGCGGAGGCATCCACTCCCCTACCGCCAACCTCTCGGAAGGACTTACGGACCCACATGTTTAACGTGATCGTACTCCGCGTGAACACGGCGGCAGTTTTGGCAATGGCGGAAATCGAACCAGGGCCGGCCGAGTGCAATTCCTGCGCGCTAACCACTGGGCTGTCGCGCCCCATAGGACGAAATTTGACATATTCATACATAAAATGACTTATTTGCAGCTCATTGATTACGAGATTTAATAGTTTCAATCATTGTGAAAAAAAAAGCTGCGATACAAATTTTTTGTTCGTGAGTAATTAGATTCCCTTGAGGGGTAGTTACCTCCTCCTCATCCCATTCCGGAGAGTTCCCCATCCCATTCCGGAGATATTTTTTCAAGTCCTTTAAAGTGAATCGTTGCCATCATTTGGACACCACAATACCGATTTTTCAAAAAATTTTCTGTAAAATTAAAGAAAAAAAATCAATTCCGGTACGAAAAAGTCGAATTTATTTTAGCTTGTCTTACAATTTTTTACAGTCTGTGCAGATTTTGTATCCACTCTAACTAAAAAACTAATTGACCGAATTTCATACAATTTGGTAAATAAGTCATTTGTGGGCGAATCTGGAGCTGATTAGTTTTGGGTACGGTTCGGGATAAAAGAACCAGCCTTTTTTGCGAAATGGCCCGCAAAAGTTTGTATCTACTCTAACTGAAAAACTAATTGACCGAATTTCACAAATTTTGGTAGTTAAATCACTTGTGGGACACCCTGGTGCTGATTAGATTTTGGTATGATTAAAAAAAAAAATAACATGCCTTTTTTTGCAAAATGGCCTGCAAAAATCTTCAAAATCTAAAATAAAGAACTACGTATGCTCAAATATATCCATGAAATGCTTGTTTAATACGCAATTTTTAACGATGAAAAGAATAAGACCAACCCCATTACACTAGGACCAGCCGTTCTGGAGATATTTTAGTTTTTTCGTATTTTCTCTACGCCACCTTTGAAAATAAGTCCAGTTATGAAATGAAAACGAAAATTAAATTAAAGTGAATTAAATGTAATTAAAATAAAGATAACGTGAATATAAGTCTGCAGGGAAAGTCATGTGCTGCCCACATCAGATTTTTACTTTCCCTGCAATACATGGTAATGTATAGGGAAAGTATTGGAATCATGTCGAAAATCGCAACTCGAGTTTTCGACGGATCTACACGTTTCGAGACCTCTAGAATACGAAAAAACTATTTTTAGCGTGACATCTGTGTGTGTGTGTGTGTGTGTCTGTCTGTCTGTCTGTCTGTGCAGATTTTGTATCCACTGTAACTAAAAAACTAATTGACCGAATTTCAAAAAATTTGGTAGGTAAGTCACTTGTGGGCGAGTCTGGTGCTGATTAGTTTTGGGTACGATTTGGGATTAAAGAACCCGCCTTTTTTTGCGAAATGGCCCGCAAAAGTTTGTATCCACTCTAACTAAAAAACTAATGAACCGAATTTCACAAAATTCGGCAGATGAGTCACTTGTGGGTCACTCTGGTGCTGATTAGATTTTGGTATGATTCGAAAAAAAATAACCTGCCTTTTCTTGCAAAATGGCCCGCAAAAATCGTGAAAATCTAAACTGAAGAACTACGTATGCTCAAATATATCCATTAAATGCTTGTTTAATACGTAATTTTTAGCAAAGAAAAGAATAAGACCAACCCCATTACATTAGGACTTGCCGTTCTCGAGATATTTTAGTTTTTCGTATTTTCTCTACGCCACCTTTGAAAATAAGTCCGGTTACCGAATGAGAACGAAAATTGAATTAAAAGTGAAATAAATTTAATTAAAATAAAGAGAACGTGGATATAAGTTGCAGGGAAAGTCATGTGCTGCCCACATCAGATTTTTTAAATTACAAAAGTATTATTGCAGTTCCAAGGTGACGGAAAGAAACACTTCGCATTAACCGATACTTCGCTGCATCCGAGCACGTTATAAGTGGGCTCCACTACGTATTTCAATTTTTCTGTACATCATATGATTTTAAAATTTGAATCGCTTGCCTCGTTCGAGCACCCTCTGTTTAAACAGATTACCATTCCTATTTGACAAGAACACACAAACAGATAAATGTAAAGCATAAGCACTTGGAGCTGTCACACGATAAGTAACATTAAATGCCATTCTCATTTTCTCAGAGAAATAAAAAATCGAAAAAGAATAACCGGCACTGACTGCGAGTGAAGCTACTTCTTAAAAGGTTATAACAGCAGTCAAAGATAAGAACACGCTAGCAAAAATTTTAAAGCAACTGAAACGAAATTTAAAATATATAAACCAGAAAAAAAAAATAAAAGAAAAAGAAAGAAAGGAAAAGGGAGTCAAAGCATTGAGGTACCGTCTTGCGGGTCGTTCGGCCGTAAATGACTATAAACGGCAGTTATCAGAGCACCCGTCACTCACCGTCATTTTAAACAGTTAACAGGGGTGAAAGTTATCATTATCTGGTCTTCGGTTTGAGGGAATTAATAAAATAAAAGCATTTCTTAAAGCAAGCGTCAATAAATGTAAGCGACAGCCAACGTTGTTTATTTCACAAGTTTTTAAAAACGTTAAAAGTGTTCGGGGAAACTGGGGGAGGGAGGGAGGGCGTACTGAAAAAGTAAAATAAATAAAGGATGTGGAAGATGAAATTTATTTATTAAGATTGACACAGAAACTTTTAAGCAGTTTCAGTATTAAAAATTTTAAAACGTTGCATTTTAGAGTATAGTTACTGTTACATGTTTGGACAGTTTGTACTGCATATTTTAAGTTTTGGTGTTACGATGTTTATAGTTGCATATTTGAAGTTTTAGTGTTACATATTTGATGTTTTAGTGTTACATATTTGATGTTTTAGTGTTACATATTTGATGTTTTAGTGTTACATATTTGATCACTTTAAAACTTTTCAAATATGCAAGAATGAATCTTAAATTTTTGCTGTCTCATACGTAGTATTGAGAACGTATTGTTTTCCCTAAATATGTTTTAAGGCCTCCTGAACACGTTTTGAGTATTTTTGGAGTGATATCCGTCTCTCTTGTCTGATATCTGCGGTCGATTTCTTGTGTACACGAAATTATTTAGAAGTCACGAAATTAATTCGAGCAAAAACTTCGAAATTTATTCAAAATATTAAATTTTTTTTTAACATAACAGCATAGGATAAAATTTCTTTTTTTTTCCACCCAGACCGTCCGACCTACCAGAAAGGTGTAAAATATCTGTTTGGACGGTCGGAAAGTGCCGCCTAATTCAGACCGGAACCCCGTGGCGGAGGCATCCACTCCCCTACCACCAACTTCTCGGAAGGACTTTCGGACCCACATGTTTAACGTGATCGTACTCCGCGTGAACACGGCGGCAGTTTTGGCAATGGCGGAAATCGAACCAGGGCCGACCGAGTGCAATTCCCGCGCGCTAACCACTGGGCTGTCGCGCCCCATAGGACAAAATTTGACATATTCATACATAAAATGACTTAATTGCAGCTCATTGATTACGAGATTTAATAGTTTCAATCATTGTGAAAAAAAAGCCGCGATACAAATTTTTTGTTCGTGAGTTATTAGATTCCCTTGAGGGGTAGTTACCTCCTCCTCATCCCATTCCGGAGAGTTCCCCATCCCATTCCGGAGATATTTTTTCAAGTCCTTTAAAGTGAATCGTTGTCATCATTTGGACACCACCATACCGATTTTTCAAAATTTTTCCTGTAAAATTAAAGAAAAAAAAAATCAATTCCGGTACGAAAAAGTCGAATTTATTTTAGCTTGTCTTACAATTTTTTACATCTCACACACAGGGTGATCGGAAAAATGAACACATCAAATTCTAAAATGTGGAGCCGAGAAATTGAAATAGTAAAAATTTGGAAAAGGCTGTCCCACCCCTTAAGCGCTCGCCTTATCGAGCACCCTGTATTTGAAGATTACCATTCCTATTTGGCAAGAACACACAAACAGATAAATATAAAGCATAAGTACTTAGAGCTGCCACACGATAAGTAACTTTAAATTCCATTCTTGTTTCCTCAGAGAAATAAAAAAATCGAAAAAGAATAACCAGCACTGATTGCAAGTAAAGCCATTTTTTTAAAGGTTATAACAGCAGTCAAAGATACGAAACACGCTAGCAAAAATGTTAAAGCATCTGAAACAAAATTTAAAATATATAAACCAGAAAAAAATTTAAATAAAAAGATAGAAATAAAAGGGCGTCAAATCATTGAGGTACTGTCGTTGGGGCATAAATGACTTTAAACGCCTGTTATCAAAGAACCCGTCACTCTCTGTCATTTTAAACAGTTAACAGGGGGGAAAGTTATCATTATCTGATCTTCGGTTTGAAGAAATTAATAATAAAAAAAATATTTCTTAAAGCAAGCGTCAATAAATGTAAACGCCAACGTTGTTTATTTCACGAGTTTTTAAAAACGTTAAAAGTGTTCGGAGAAACTGGGGGAGGGGGGAGCACTGAAAAGGGTAAAATAAATAAAGGATGCGAATATGGATGCGGTAGAAGAAATTTATTTATTAAGATTGACATAGAAACTTTCAAGCAGTTTTAGTATTAACATTTTTAAAACGTTGCATTTTAGAGCAGTTACATGTTTGGACAGTTTTTTTCTGCATATTTTAAGTGTTGGTGTTACGGTTTTTACAGTTGCTTATTTGAAGTTTTAGTGTTACATATTTGAGGTTTTAGTGTTACATGTTCGATCACTTCAATTCTTGATATTTAAAAAGCTTTAGTTTTAACAAATTTTTACTTTCCCTGCAATACGTGGTAATGTGTAGGGAAAGTATTGGAATCATGCCGAAAATCGCAACTCGAGTTTTCGACAGATCTACACGTTTCGAGACCTCTAGAATACGAAAAAACCATTTTAGCGTGACGTCTGTGTGTGTGTGTCTGTGCAGATTTTGTATCCACTCTAACTAAAAAAGTAATTGACCGAATTTCATAAAATTTGGTAGGTAAGTCACTTGTGGGCGAATCTGGTGCTGATTAGTTTTGGGTACGATTCGGGATAAAAGAACCCGCCTTTTTTTGCGAAATGGTCCGCAAAAGCTTGTGTCCACTCTAACTGAAAAACTAATAGACCGAATTTCACAAAATTCGGTAGATGAGTCACTTGTGGGTTACACTGGTGCTGATTAGATTTTGGTACGATTCGGAAAAAAATAACCTGCCTTTTTTTGAAAAATGGCCCGCAAAAACCGGCAAAATCTAAACTAAAGAACTACGTATACTCAAATATATCCATTAAATGCTCGTTTAATACGTAATTTTTAACGACGAAAAGAATAAGACCCACCCCATTACGCTAGGACTAGCCGTTCTCGAGATATTTTAGTTTTTCGTATTTTCTCTACGCCATCTTTGAAAATAAGTCCGGTTACCGAATGAGAACGAAAATTGAATTAAAAGTGAAATAAATTTAATTAAATAAAGAGAACGTGAATATAAATCTGCAGGAAAAGTCATGTGCTGCCCACATCAGATTTTTAGTTTGCCTTACAATTTTTTACATCTTATAAATAGGGCGTTTGGAAAGATGCGCACACCAAATTCTAAAATGCAATGCACCGACAGTGGTTAATTAATTCTTCCCTTCCAGTGTATGTGGGGGGGGGCGCTAATGAAGTAAAGGACCCCAAAGGTGTATCGCGGCTATTTTTCACTACAATGATTAAAACTGTGAAGTTCCGTGATCATAGAATCATAAATAACCTCTTTTATGCATAATTATGACAAATCCTATCCCATTCTGCCATGTTAAGAAAATATAAAATTGCGAAGTTTTCACTCGAATTTAAAAAAATCTGAAGTGGGCAACACATGACTTTCCTTATATAATGCAATGAATTTACTACTTTTACAGTTAAAAAAACGTTATTCTTATAGTAGATACTTATATTCTTTCTAAGATATTGAATTTCCTTCAATGAGTCGTCATTTTCATTGATTTGGCGTCATTTTTACCCTTTTGGCGAGATTTTTGTTAATTTGGCAACAATTAAAAATGTCGCCAACTTGGCGACATTTCGCAAAATTTGGCTCCAATATCTCGCCAAGCGTTATAGACGGAGAAATAAGTTATTCTTACAGCAGATAAATGACTAATTCATGGCATTCAAATATAAAAGTATTATTCAAGGTATCTTTTTTCATGAATGGAACGAGCTAGTTCCACGAGAATGATGCCACCAAATTTATCGCATGGTATTACATATGAAAAGTGAACATGTTTCTCAATAGGAATTTTTTTTTTAATTTTATATGACTTTTTGATAATTTTTTTTTTAAATGTGCAATATCTCGAGAACGGTTCATGTTAGCGTTTTAAAATTTATGTCAATCGTTTTCTAATAAAAAATTACATAATTAAGAAATATCTATTTGAGCAACTTTATTAGTGGTTTTGATTTTTTGTCGATTTTTTCAATTATTCCCTCGAAAATTTAGGGGGTTCTGAACATTCGATTTCGTATAAAAACAATAGGCTTCCAGTGTTTACGGATTGTGATTTTTGTACCAAATTTTGTTTGAATCGGTCCATTCGTTTGTCAGTTATCGTCTCCACAGACTCACTGACACACACACACATAGACATCACTTCAAAAATGTTTGATTCGTGATCAGGGATGCTTGAAACGTGCTCTCCCGTCGAAAACTCGAATTCGAATTTTCGACCCCGTCACAATACTTTCCTTATACATTATGTATATAAGGAAAGTAAAAATCTGATGTGGGAAGCACATGGGACTGCGGACTGATATCCATGTCCTCTTTATTTCACTTATTCAATACGTCATTAAACAGAGTTTAATTGCACAAAATAACACCCAACATTATTTTATATTACATTGAATTTGCACGTTTACTTCAATTTTTGTTTTCATTGGATAACTGAACTTATTTTCAAAAGTGGCGTAGCGGACATGCGAAAAAAATAAAATTTCTCGAGAACGGATAGTCCTAGAGCAATGGGGTTGGTCTCATGTCTTATTCTTTCATCGTCAAAAATTAAGTATAAAACAAGCATTTAATTGATATATTTGAGCATACGTAATCTTTTATTTTAGGTTTTGACGATTTTTGAGGGACATTTCGCAAAAAAGGCAGGTCCCTTTTTTCTGAATCACACTAAAACCTAACCAGCAACAGGGAACCCCACAAGTGACTTATCTGTCAAATTTTGTGACATTTGGTGTATTAGTTTTTTAGCTAGAGTGGATACAGCCATTTTTTGCGAACTTTTACAGTTTGTTTGCGTAGATTTTGTTTCCACTCTAACTAAAAAAGTAATTGACCGAATTTCATAAAATTTGGTAGGTAAGTCACTTGTGAGCGAATCTGGTGCTGATTAGTTTTGTGTACTATTCCGAATAAAAAAACTCGCCTTTTTTTTTGCGCAATGGCCCGCAAAAACTATCCGCTCTAGCTGAAAAACTAATGGACCGAATTTCACAAAATTCGGTAGATTAGTAGCTTATCAGCAACCTTGGTGCTGAATACATTTTGATACCATTCGGAAAAAAAACAACCTGCCTTTTTTTGCAAAATGACCCGTAAAGATCGTCAAAATCTTAAATAAAAACTACATATGCACAAATGTATCCAGTAAATGCTTGTTTTGTACGTAATTTTTAACGAAGAATAAAATAAGACCAACCCCATTACACTAGGACTAGCCGTTTTGGAGATTTGTGTTTTCTCTACGCCACCTTTGAAAATAAATGCAGTTACCAAATGAGAAAAAAAATTTAATTAAAAAGGGATTTAAATTTAATTAAAATAAACATAACGTGGATATAAGACTGCAAGGAAAGTCATGTGCTGCCCACATCAGATTTTATTTTCAATTATAATCAGTTTTCATTTTTTTCTTAGAATATTTAAATTTTATAACCTGCTTTTACTTTCCCTGCAATGCATGGTAATGTATAGGGAAAGTATTAGAATTTTACCGAAAATCACAACTCCAGTTACCGACATATCTGCACGTTTTAAGACCTCTACAAAACGAAAAAACTATTTTTAGCGTGACGTCTGTGTGTGTGTCTCTATGCCTGTGTGTCTGTCTGTGCAATGTATGTATTCTCTCGAACTCAAAAACAAATGGACCAAATTTCATAAAATTTAGTAAGTCATTTGTGGGTGACCCTGGGGCTGATTGGTTTTGAGTACGATTCGGAATAAATTAACCCACCTTTTTTTTGCGAAATGGTCTGCAAAAATAGCTAAAATCTAAAATAAAAAAACTACGTATGCTCAAATATATCAATTAAATGCTTGTTTCATACGTAATTTTAAAAAAGATAAAAAGAATATGACCAACCCTATGACACTAGGACTAGCCGTTCTCGAGATATTTTAGTTTTTTCGCATTTTCGCTACGCCACCTTTGAAGATAAGTCCAGTTACCAAATGAGAACGAAAATTGAATTAAAAGTGCAAAATCAGTGTAATTCAAAATAATTATGTGTGCTATTTTGTGCAATTAAACTCAATTTACTGAATTATTGAAGAAATGGAAAGAACGTGAATAAAGTCATGTGCTGCTCACATCAGATTTTTTATACCTATAATAAACAGTAAATTATTTATCATTCAGATAAGTTTTAAAAATTTTAATTTATTTCTCATGTCGTTCCAATCCTTTTGTGCAATGCTTTAAAACTGGAATTTTGAAGATAAAGAAACATTATTATAGATGAAATAGAATTTTTTTAAAGTTTTCAAAAGCAAGCATATTTAAGAAAAATAATAAATTGTATCTGCTAACTATAGTATACAGTTATAAGAAATTTTCATGCTTAGAAATGTTTTTATATTACTATATTTAAACATTTTCTTTAGCCTTGTTATATAATATACGTTTAACTGTAAGCGATAATATAAGAATAAATACTTTTAAAAGTCACTAAGCATATTATTCCAGCTGAAATGTAATATAGACAATAATTTCAAAATTTTTCAAAACATTTACCACTGCGGAAAATTTTTAGTCTCAAAATTTTCCGAAAATCCACATCTCTAGTGCCACATAACTTAAAAGAATTCTACTACACAGTGGTATAGTGAATATAACTTCGTATTACCCGATACTTCGCTGCATCCAAGCTCGTTATAAGTGGGCCCCACTGTATATTTCAATTTTTCTGTACATCATATGATTTTAATATTTGAATCAATCGACTTGTGGAGCACCTGACATTTGAACAGTGTTTCTTTCAGGCATACCTTCGGGGAAAGGGGGGCGAACACCTCCCCCCCAGAAAGTATGACTAAATTCAAATACTAAATTCCAATATTCAAATATAAAATAATAATAAGATATTCCGAGTATTCGCCCCCCCCCCCGGGAGACATTCTATGTTAACCTAGTTTCTATTTATGTGACACAGCATTTAGATATATTTATATAGAGCAAATAGAAAATATGCCTCCCTCTAAATTTTCATCCCCCCCCCCCGGTAAAAAGTCTGGAAAGAACCACTGCATTTAAACAGATTACCATTCCTACTTGACATGAATACAGAAACAGATAAATGTAAAGCATCTGTCCCACGATAAGTAACATTAAATCCCATTCTTGTTTCCTCAGAGAAAACAAAAATCGAGAAATAATATCTAGCACTGACTGCTAGACAAAACCATTTTTTTTTTTTAAGAAAGACTACACAGTCGTTAAAGATACGTACAGGCTAACAAACATTTTAAAGTATCGAAAACAAAAAATTTAAGAATACAAAATAAATAAACAACAGCAATAAAATAAATAACTAAAAATGGCCCGTCAAAAAGAAATGAAATACCGTCTTACGTGTGCTGTTCGGGCGTAAATGACGTAAAACGGCCGCTATCATAACACGTGTCGTTCACCGGCATTTCTTTAACAGAGGGAAAGTTGTCATTATCTGGTTGGTCTTGGATTTGGAAGCATTTTAAAGGATTATTTCAAGAAAATGTCAATATATACAAGAGACAGCCAGTGCATTTTTAGGACTTTTTGGGCTGGGGTTGGGTGTGGGGTGGAGCGAATGAAACTTCAGGGGAGCAAGTTATTTTATTTGCCCTATATATATATATATATATATATATATATATATATTATATATATATATTAATATATATATATATATATATATATATATATATATATATATATATATTATATATATATAAATAAAAATTGAAAGATTTTAATCGAAAATTATGCATAAACTACTGTATGTACAAAAAATCCCATCTCTAGCATATATGTTACAAATGAGTAACTATAGACGAAGACTAAGGATAAAGATAGAAGGTAACATATCACTACAATGGTAAAGGGGGATGAGAAGAATATTCGGATACAAAATTCACAAGTAAAAGTATATAAATATAAATAAAAATAAAACACGGCAAAAATGAGAAAAGGCAATAATAATTAGCTCAAGATAAAAGATTAAGACATAGAGAACAATCAATTGAAACTACACAAAAATGGCGGTTAGTTCGAAATTGCATTCTCATCAGGACAGCCATACAATTCGAATTAAAACCGATAGAATAGCCAGTTTCTGACAATGGCGATAGTATTTAACAATAGACACCATTGGAACTGTCTACTGGCTAGTGGAAGGAGAAAAATAAATCAATTGAATTACAAATCAGAAAAATAATAACTCCTCGAACAGAAATATGAACTCACAAGCATTGTTACCACGAGTAAGCTGAACAAGCGACTGAGCATTTCACCTCACTTCGTCAATGCGAGTGGGCACCGGAATGAATACATTTGAACAATACATAATATGTATGGAGACTTTTAAAAATAGTAATCAGTATAGGACTCAGGAGAAGTGGAAAATAGTCATCCGAAAATAGTAAACAGTATTAGACTCAGGCCAAGTGGTAAGTTAGGTGATAAGAATGGGTGAATTCTCAAAATTGAGTTATCCAATCAAAGATAAATAATGCATGTGTAAAATGATTACATGGTATATTTGAAATTATTAATAATATTATTTACAAATACTTCCGGATATTGGTAATTTTGACAAATGCGTTTAAGATTATTGATGTGGAGAAAGTGAAACCGAGGATCAGAAAGTCGATGTATTCGAAATAGCTGGTTTAAAATGATGTTTCTAAACAATTGAATTGAATTACAATTGTAATTCTATTCAATTAGAATTGTAAGAATCTTTTTTGTCATATAGATTGGTGATTACATGATTATTGAGGGTATCTAAATTTAGGTCTAAACAATTTACAGTTTGACTAAGCTAGGCTCATTAGGAATTAATTCTAGGTTAGCTGGGTAAAAATCAATATTAATTGGATAGGAATCATCAATGATAATACAAATTAAGTCGTCAACATATCTATATATAATATATGAATTAGAGTTAAAATGACATTCATAATAATAAAGATATAAGTTAGCGAGTATACTACTACTACAGCCACCTTGTGGTACACCAGATGTTTGTAAATAAATGTTATCACCTTGGATAATATAATTGTTGTATAACACAAAGTGTAAGAGCATAGGAAAGTTTTTGACATTAAATGCAACATTATTGGCAGATAGATAGTCTTGATAAAGAGAGATAATAACTTTATATAAATCTTTAATGACAATATTATTAAATAGGTCTTTAAAATCAAAGGTATGGAAACCAAGAATTTGTGGAAGTTTGCTAAGGTGATTTACTAAATCAAAACTATTGTTCAAAATGAAATATCCTGAATTCCTAAATTTAAGAGATTCATTAATTCTATTTAAACAGTTAAGCAAGTTTTTAACTAGCTGTAGTGGTAAAGGTATTATGTCCACAAGTGACTGTTCTAAAACTGAGAGGTAGGTGATTTATGGAATTTAGGAACTAAAGTAACATAAGGAAATTTAAAAAACTTACAATTAATACTTAATTGTGTATATAATTTTAGCATTTTAGTTTTGATTTTGATAGACTGATTATTAATGGGTTTAAAAATTTGATTATTTTTTAAATAATTCTGTAACATAGAAACTTAATATTTTTTACAAATGATGGCATAATTATTAGAAGCTTTATCTACATAAGTGATGACAAAATGTTGTTGTAGTTCTTTTAATAGCAGATAGGAGTTGTTTATAAGGATACTTAGGCTTCGTTAATTTAATGTGTGTTTATAATAACATTTTTAAGTAGATGTAAGGTAGTATACTTCCATAGATGGAATGCTTCAATAGGAATGGAATGTGAACAAGCAAGTTGATATATGAATTTATCAAAATCAAATGATATAGACTGAAGAAGTTGTTTAGGGTGATGGCAGAAAGGAATGCGAAATTTAGACCCTTTATTCATAATATCCCTAAGTATATCATCCTGAACTATACTGAGATCCCCAGTAATAATGTGTCCATGAGAGGAGTTGACATAAGGGGCAAGATTTTTATAGCTGCATACACATGATGTAAGGCCGTCGGAGTTTAATGTCCTGGAAACATCATTGTAATTGTAAATAGTTCTACCAATTGGTAAATTATATTTGAATGATTTTTGTATTTTGATTTCTTTTACGGGTAACAAGTGCTGATGTTTTGCAAATAAATTATTGAAGTTAAGAGAATTAAGAATAGAGTGTTTAAAAGAAATTACACAGTAAGCTATTTTAGTATGTGGATTTGGTGAATGGAGTAGGTGGTAATTTAAGAAATTTGTACGTGAAAGAAGCAAATCATAAAATAAATGTTTAAAATGCTCATGAGTTAATTTTAATTTTAAAAAATTAGTATAAACAATACTTAATTTGCATTTTCTGACTTTATATAACCAAGTTCTAACAGGTAGAAAATTGAAAGTTTGAGAATAATTATATTGTAATTTCAAAATGTCTGCATTGTAATCAATAGTTTTACTTAAGTTACTTTTTCCTTTGCCGCGCTTATATCGCTTTTTACTAGACGTTCATGACTTTGAATATTGAAAAAGATGTTTATATACTGAAGATTTATTAGAATTGTATTCAAAACTATTGTTAACAACATTATTATTATTATAAATTTGATTTAAGCCATAGGGGAAGAGAGTTTTATATTTTTTAATGTAATAATTTTCAAATACTAATCTATCAGTGAGTGAAGTTTTAATATCTAAAATATGAAGGGATAGATTTTTAAATCCGTGTGTAGCAAAGTGCTGATATTCAAATTGATTTTTAGTAGGGAGATCATTAAAGACTTTATGGTCAAATTTTTTAATATGATCCCTGTGGACATTCATTCTCAGATGTAAAGGGTTGCTGGTTTGGCCAATATAGGATAAGTTACAAATAGTACAATTAAGTTTGTATATATATATATATATATATATATATATATATACATATATATATTAATATATATATATTAATATATATATATATATATATTAATATATATATATTAATATATATATATATATTAATATATATATATTAATATATATATATATATATATATATTAATATATATATATATATATATATATATATATATATATAAAATAAAATAGTTTATAATAATCCAAAGAAATAATAGAGATATATTGTAATACCTAGATAAAACCAAAAAGTAATTATTAAAAATATTACAAAAGTTGAACTTTATTTTACAAAATGTTGTTTACGCAAAACCATTGTGGTTCCATTGGGCTGGAGCCACCGCCGAGGTCACCCGCCTGAGACTTATCTACCAAATTTTATGAAATTCGGTTAATTAGTTTTTGAGTTAGAGTGGATACATACATTACACAAACAGACACACACACACAGACGTCACACCAAAAATAGTTTTTTTTTCGTGTTCTAGAGGTCCCAAAACGTGTAGAACCGTCGAAAACTCGAGTTGCGATTTTCGGCATTATTCCAATACTTTTTTATACATTATCATGTATTGCAGGGAAAGTAAAAACAAATAGGCATTAAAAGAGTGGACAATTAAAAACAAATGACATACCTGTTAAAATAGCGAACAGACTTAAAATTCCAAGGACAACTTTGCACACAAAACTGGCATATATCGTGTAATCCGAATCCAAAATATTGGCCATATCCATTGTAAATCCTCCACACAAATTTTCTAGAAAAACACCGGCGTAGCATCCATCAACAACCAAACAGAAAATGGTACATTTTCCCAAACTGTCGACACTTTTTCTCGCCAAATCACGCCAAGCTCTGAGAGCAGCCCTACTGCACTCTACAATTGCCCGCCATCTTAATTTTATTTTGCCTCCATACAAGTGGGGAAAAAAGAGATTCCCTTTCAGTGAGCTAGCTCCTGCAGCTCTGAAAAGACGTGGGGGCCTTTTAACAAAATTCCGGTAAAAATCGTCTGCCCAAATGGGGTGGAGCATCAAGAGCAGGGCGGTGGTAGGGGGTGACTGAGTCTGTCCAAGCCATATGCTTTTGTGGCAGGCAGACGATCGAGATTCATGAGTGGTTCTAAAAAGAAAAAAAAAAAAAAAAAGGGGGGGGGGGGGGGGACATGGAGTTGTTGACTCTTGATTTTGTGCAAATGGAGAAAAGGTCGAAAACTACATTGAAGAGAGATGTAGCTTGGTAGGAAATGGAAACACAAGATACTTTTATTATTTCTTCATTTTCGATTTATTCTGAAGAGTTCGAAAGATTTTATTTTCCCTACAATACATGGCAATATATAGGAAAATTATTGGAATCGTGCCGAAAATCGCAACTCAAGTTTTCGACGGATTTCAAGTTTTGGGACCTGCAGAACATAATAAAAAATCTGAAGTGGACAGCACATGACTTTCACTACAAACTCAAATTCATTTTCTCTTTATTTCTTTAATAATTCATCAAAACCAGTTTAATTGCACAAAATAACACTGGATTTGCACTTTTAATTCAATTTTTGTTACATTCCCTGCAATTCCCGGCAAAGTATAGGGAAAGTATTTGAATCGAGTCGTAAATCGCAACTCGAGTTTTCGACGGATCTACATTGTTTCGAGACATCTAAAATACGAAAAAACTATTTTTAGCGTGACGTCTGTGTGTGTGTCTGTGCAATGTATGTATCCACTCTAACTCAAAAACTAATGGACCGAATTTCATAAAATTTGGTAGGTAAGTCACTTGGATGTGACTCTGGTGCTGATTAATTTTTGGTACGATTCGTAAAAACAGAACCCGCCTTTTTTTTTTTTGCGAAATGGCCCTTAAAAATTTAATTTATCCGCTCTAGCTAAAATACTAATTTACCAAATTTCACAAAATTTGATAGATAAGTTACTTGTTGGATATTCTGGTGCTGATTAGAATTTGGTACGATTCGGAAAAGAAGAACCAGCCTTTTTTTACGAAATGGCCCACAAAATTTTCATATATCCACCCTAGCTAAAATACTAATTGACCAAATTTCACAATATTTGGTAGATAAGTTACTTGCGGAACACCCTGGTGCTGATTAGATTTTGGGACGATTCGGAAAAGATCAACCTACCTTTTTTTACGAAATGGCCCGCATAAGTCGCCAAAATCTAAAAAAAATAAAATAAATAAAAATAAAAATACTACTTATGCTGAAATGTATCAATTAAATTCTTGTTTTATACGCAATTTTTGACAATGAAAAGAAGAATATAACACACTCCGTTATACTTTAGGACTAACCGTTCTGAAGATATTTGAGATTTCTTGTATTTTTGTTACACCGCTATCGGAAAAATGTCAAATTACCAAATAAAAACAAAAATTGAATTAAAAATGCAAATTTAGAGTTATTTGGTGCAATTAAACTCAATCTAATGAAATATTAAAGAAATAAAGAAAATATGAATTTAAGTCTGCAGGGAAAGTCATGTGCTGCTCACATCAGATTTTTTTTTATTTGGTAACTGAATATTTTTTTAAAGGCGACGTAACATAAATGTGAAAAAACTACAATATCTCGAGAAAGGTTAGTCCTAGAGTAATGGAGTTGATCTTATTATGTTCCTCGTCAAACATTACGTATAAAACAAGCCTTTAATTCATACCTTTTAGTATACGTAGTCTTTTATTTTACATTTTGGCGAATTTTGCGAGCCATTTTGTAAAAATGCGGGTTCTTTTCGAAATCGTACCAAAATCTAATCAGCACCAGGGTATCCCACAAGTTGCTTATTTACCACATTTTGTAAAATTTAGTCAATTCGCGATTTAGCTAGAATGGATACATTAGATTTTTGCGGGTCATTTCGCAAAAAAAGGCTGGTTCTTTCATCCCGAATCATACCAAAATCTAATCAGCACCAGAGTCACACACAAGTGTCTTACTTATAAAATTTTATGAAATTTGGTTAATTAGTTTTTGAGTTAAAGTGGATACACATTGCACACACAGACGTCAAGCTAAAAATAGTTTTTCGTGTTCTAGAGGTCCCAAAACGTTTAGATCCGTCGAAAACTCGAGTTGCAATTTCCGACTTCCCTATACATTACCATGTATTGCAGGGAAAGTAATAGTTATTTTGTATATGAATTTATTTGGCTAATGATCTCGAATAACATAGTGCGTAGTGCAACAACAAAGCAGGGGCCCTTTTAATTAGTGCTTAGTGCAAGCAAAGCAGGGGGTCCTTTTAATTAGTGCTTAGTGCAGCACAGTGCTTAGTGCAGCAAAGCAGGGGGTCATTTTAATTAGTGCTTAGTGCAGCAAAGCAAGGGCCCCTTTAATTAGTGCTTAGTTCAGCATAGTGCTTAGTGTAGCATAGTGCTTAGTGCAACAAAGCAAGAACCCTTTTAATTTTTTTAATGCCCAAGTAATGACCAATAGGAACACTAAGTATGTATCTAGAGAATTAGCAAAGCAGTAGCACCAAGATTCAAACAAAAAGGACAAATTTATGGCCAGCAAACACATTAGAGTTGACAACGTCAAATATATGAACAAGCCTCAAATACATTGATGTTTACAGAAAATATAGAATCCACTGTAACAAATATTTTAAATAATATATTTTAGTAAAATGAGATATATAATTAAATTGCCTACGAGTTAAATAGCCTTTACCTATGAACCATTAACTGCCCATGAGCCATATGAATTGCCTATGAGCCAAAACCTTTGAATATATAAATATAATTAAAACATACATTAAAAAGGAACATTTAAACAAATACATACATATTTGTCAAACGTGTTTGTGACTTTGCCTATGAGCCATAGCCTTTGAATGTGTAATTAAAACAAATATTCATTCAAACATTAAATAGTAACATTTATACAAATATCTAAATATTTGTCGAACGTGTTTGTGTTGTTTTACAGACCTTCCAGAAGCCCCCCCCCCCCCCCCCCCATTCCCTGTAACTTTAACTATAACCTGTTAGACTGATCTATGCA
The DNA here is from genome assembly GCA_951213105.1 of Amaurobius ferox. NCBI lineage: Eukaryota > Metazoa > Arthropoda > Arachnida > Araneae > Amaurobiidae > Amaurobius > Amaurobius ferox. The sequence continues at coordinate 84,582,251 of OX578155.1, read as the reverse complement.
CACTTATAGTATCAGCCACGGGACAGAACCTGTCGGAACTGGATGTTCGATTTTTCTCCCGGGGCGATAAAAATAGCAGGGGGGGGGGGTGACTAAAAGTATTTTCAGCTCCTCCAGAATCCCCCTGGTGACACAGAAGGCTGAATCTTTGCATATTTATAGTATCGACCATCGGACAGATTCTAGCGTAGCCAAGTTTTCACCCCTCGCTCAGGAGCCTAAATGAGATGAAATTATCGGCGAGGGCTCGAAAAATCTTTTCAAATCCTCTAGCAGCGCTCCTTCCCCCAATCCCATCAGATTAATACGACTATTTTCCACGTCAAGCACCATACATTGCTAAATAAAATAAAACTTAACAAAGACTAAGATTTAATTTTTAAGAGCGTTGATTTTACCGCTTTTGGCAGGTTTAAATACTAGTTCTAAAAACAAACGCACAGACATAAAAAGGTATACTAATTGGGTATGGCTCATAGGAAATAAATGGCTCACAGGCAAAGGTACAAACACGTTCGACAAATATTTATGTACTTGTTTAAATGTTTCTTTTTAATGTTTGCTTGAATGTTTGGTTTTAATTATATTTATATATTCAAAGGCTATGGCTCATAGGAAATTAATATTTCTTATGGGCAATATAACAACAATCATTCAAATATAGAAATAAACATTTATGTAATAAATAATATTAAATTTACAACTTCTGCATATCTTTGCAAAATTCAACACACTTAAAAACAAAGAATTTATTTCTTCGTGTTAAATCTACTACTGATATATTTATTTAAAAAAATTAACACATTTAGAAAGAAATTTTACTTTTACTTTCCCTGCAATACATGGTAATGTATAGGGAAAGCATTGGAATCATGCCGAAAAACGCAACTCGAGTTTTCGACGGATCTACACGTTTCGAGACCTCTAGAATACGAAAAAACCATTTTTAGCGTGACGTCTGTGTGTGTGTCTGTCTGTCTGTGTGTCTGTGTGTCTGTCTGTGCAGATTTTGTATCCACTCTAACTAAAAAACTAATACACCGAATTTCACAAAATTTGGTAATTAAGTCATCTGTGGGCGAATTTGGTACTGATAAGTTTTGGGTACGATTCGGGATGAAAGAACCCGCTTTTTTTGCGAACTGGCCCGCAAAAGCTTGTATCCACTCTAGCTGAAAAACTAACGGACCGAATTTCAGAAAATTCGGTAGATAAGTCACTTGTGGGACACCCTGGTGCTGATTAGATTTTGGTACGACTCGGAAAAAAATAACCTGCCTTTATTTGCAAAATGCCCGCAAAAAACGCCAAAATCTAAAATAAAAAACTACATATGCTCAAATATATCCATTAAACGCTTGTTTAATACGTAATTTTTAACGAAGAAAAGAATAAGATCAACCCCATTACATTAGGGCTAGCCGTTCTCGAGATATTTTAGTTTTTTCGTATTTTCTTTACGCCACCTTTGAAAATAAGTCCAGTTATCAAATGAGAACGAAAATTGAATTAAAAGTGAATTAAATTTAATTAAAATAAAGAGAACGTGAATATAAGTCTGCAGGGAAAGTCATGTGCTGCCCACATCAGAAACTTTTTATTATTGGAGAAATGTACCATTGAGATATCAGCCATTTTTACCGCATCCACCAGCTCCGCAGGAATGCCCAAATGCATTTTTGCAAAGAATTCCAACCGAACCCCTGCTCCTCCCCTGTTCCTTTTTCTGACATCCCTCTCAAAGAACCCTGGGCAGCTATCCCCCCCCCCCCTCCGAAATTCCGAGAGATCTATCCTTCCTTTGCAGTTAACTTCTTCATTACGGGCGCCACGACCTGACAGGTACAGAGACAGATCTAACAGATATTTGAGGACATTTTGTACAAAATATTATGTACTAGCAGTACACCCATTCTTTGTACGGAATACACATTATAAAAAAAAACTTAAAATTCACAATCATGTGCAAATTCCTGCAGTATTCCAAATGTCATTGTTACTCAAAAAATTCTATTAAAATATTTAAATTAAGGCTCCTGAAAGAAAGTTTAAGAATATCTGTACAAAACAATACAAAACTACATACTCTCGCTATACAAAATTATCTTCACATGCAGATCTGAAAAATAAAACATTGCCCCGATTGTAAACAAATTTACAAAAAATATGAAATTGAATCAATATGCCAAAATGAAAGCGCTAAAATTGTATGGGAAGATATATATACCCGTACTACTTATATTCTCTTAGATCTCGTAATATTAGATTGAAATTATTAATAATCCCCGAAATCTTTAAACTTGAAGGTCGTAAATTATATAATCCAGTCAAAAATGGAACAGCGATAAAATTTATGTTATATACTTATTATATTTTATATATTTATTATTTAAATCGGAAAAGATTTAATAAAAATCGTCTGCCGCATAAACGCATTGGATTTAAATCCGTTGCTAAGCGACATGACATCATTTTCTTCAAATAAATTGGCAGAAAAAATATCGTCTGCATAATTCTATATAAAAATGGTGGGTTTTTTAATTAATATCTCGACAACCCCTGGTCCTAGAAACTCGCAACATGGGCTCAATTTTAAGTGGAGCTATTTCACAGCTTCCCAGAAAATTTCGTAAAATTCGGAGAGGTCGTTCTCCCGGGAGGATCAGACAAACACACATAGACAGACAGACATATTTTCAATTTTGTTTATATAAGTGAAATTCAGTCAGGGATGGCCATTAGGGACTCTTGGCCAATGTCTAAGAAAAAGCAACACAATTATTGAATTTGTTTTCCGGGATAAAATTACTGTCTGAATTATCACTTAGTTACTGTTATACCTTACTTTTTATCTTTCGTCGTAATATGTTTAATATTAAAAGCTTAAGATATTTAATTTTATTTTGTTTTTCTTCAAAAATTTGTTTGAGATTGGGTTATATGTTTCTCAGTATTCTACAAGGATTATGAGTTTATTTGCTGAAAGGAAATTGAGTACCAATATTGGTTGCTATGGTGACATTAATAATTTTAGTAAACTGTACACAACATATATATATAAGTATGCAGCTTATAAATAAAATTATTTCAATAATAAAAATCTGATGTGAGCAGCACATGACTTTCCCTGCAGAGTCAAATTAATATTTTCTTTATTTCTTGAATAATTCATTAGATTGAATTTACTTGCACCAAATAACATTAAATTTGCATTCATTCGAATTTTGTTTTTATTTGGTAATTGGCATTTTTCCGAAAGCGGCGTAACAAAAATGCAAGAAATCTCAAATATCTTGAGAACGGTTAATCCTGAAGTATTGGAGTTGGTTATATTCTTTTCCTCGACAAAAATTGCGTGCAAAACAAGAGTTTAATTAATACATTTGAGCATACGCAATCTTTTTTTTTTTTTTTTTAGATTTTGGCGATTTTTGAGGATCATTTCGTAAAAATGGCAGGCTGTTTATTCTTTTCGAATTGTACCAAAATCTAATCAGCATCAGAGTACCCCACAAGTAACTTATCTACCAAATTCTGCGAAATTTGGTCAATTAGTATTTTAGCTAGAGTTGATAAATGAAATTTTTACGGGCCATTTCACAATAAAAGACGGGTTCTGTTTTTTCGAATCGTACCAAAAATTAATCAGCACCAGGGTCACATCCAAGTGACTTACTTACAAAATTTTATGAAATTAGGTCTATTAGTTTTTGAGTTACAGTGGATACATGCATTGCACAGACACACAGACGTCACGCTAAAAATAGTTTTTTCGTATTCTAGAGGTCCCGAAACGTGTAGATCCGTCGAAAACTCGAGTTGCGATTTTCGGCATGATTCCAATACTTTCCCTATACATTACCATGTATTGCAGGGAAAGAAAAATATGATATAAAATTCCAATGATAGATTAGAAATAATTTGTAACTCATATAACCATTAGTTAATATATAAGATAGCTACGTAAAAATCTAAATTTAAACACTTACCAAACAATTTATAACTAGGATAAAGTAAAACATTGCATATTTGCCAAATTACTTGCTATGCAAGAAAAAAAATCCTATGTGGGCAACACATGACTTTCCTTATATAATGCAATGAATTTACTACTTTTACAGTAAAAAAAATCTGATGTGAGCAGCACATGACTTTCCCTGCAGACTCAAATTCATATGTTCTTTATTTCTTTAATAATTTATTAGATTCAGTTTAATTGAACCAAATAACACTAAATTTGTATTTTTAATTCAATTTTTGTCTTTATTTGGTAATTGGACATTTTTCCAAAAGTGGCATAACTGCGAAAATCTCAAATATCTCGAGAACGGTTAGTCCTAGAGTTATTCTTATTCTTTTCCTCATCAAAAATTACGTATAAAACAAGCATTTAATAGATATATTTGAACATACGTAGCTTTTTTTTCAGATTTTGGTGATTTTTGAGGGCCATTTCGTAAGAAAAGGCAGGTTGTTTCTTTCCAAATAATACCAAAATCTAATCAGCACCAGAGTATCCCACAAGTAACTTATTTAGCAAATTTTGTGAAATTTGGTCAATTAGTATTTTAGCTAGAGTGGATAAATGACATTTTTGCGGGCCATTTCGTAAAAAAAGGCGGGTTCTGTTTTAAACAATCGTACCAAAAACTAATCAGTACCAGGGTCATACTCAAGGGACTTACCTGCCAAATTTTATGAAATTCGATCCATAAGTTTATGAGTTAGAGTGGATACATACATTGCACAGACACACGGACACACAGACAGACACACACACAGACGTCACGTTAAGAATAATTTTTTCGTATTCTAGAGGTCTCGAAACTTGTAGATCCGTCGAAAATTCGAGTTGCGATTTTCGACATGATTCCAATACTTTCCCTATACATTACCATGTATTGCAGGGAAAGTAAAAATACGTTTTTCTTATAGTAGATACTTATATTCTTTCCAAGATATTGAATTTTCGACAATTAGTCGTAATTTTCATTGATTTAGCGTCAGTTTAACCCATTTGGCGAGATGTTCGTTAATTTGACAACATTTCAAAAAGGCGACATTCCGCTAAATTCGTCGCCAAAATCTCGCCAAGCTTTACTGACGTAGAAATAAGTTATTCTTATAGCAGATAAATGACTATTGGCGTTCAAATACAAAAGTATTACTCGAAGTATCTTTTCTCATGAATAGAACGAGCTAGATCCACGAGAATGATGTCACCCAATTTATCGCATGGTATTACATATGAAAAGTGAACATGTTTCTGAATAGGAAATATATTTTTTTTAATTTTATATAACTTTTTGATAATTTTTTTTAAAAATATGCAGTATCTCGAGTATTCATATAAATTATTAACAAATAATTGCATATTTATATTTGCAAGCTAAGAGCTGATTATTAATATCGATATAGCTACTACACATCAATATTAATATATAATAATTACAATTTATTTTAATGTAAGCATTAACTACTGAAACTGTTCATAGTTTAAAAAGACATTCTGAAAGTTAATACAAGTTAATGCTTAATGAAAGTTAATACAAGTTAATGCTCTTACCTACTTATCAGTTGATTTTGACACTATAATGTATAACAGTGAAAACCACAATAATACAAAAGCATCCTGAATAACAATTGTCTTAATATTTAAATATTTTAAAATTAAATATGTAAATACATGGATCATTAGTATAATCACAAATTCAGCGAAATTAAAAAATGTTTTAAACGAAGTAATTTACAAAAAAAAAATCTCAAAGAAATTTTTTATGTAAAATTTGAATGACATTTTATATGAAATTTTATATCACTACTAAAAATTTAATATTTTTATCTGGGACGCAGAGTATACCTCTTGAGAGGGGGGGGGGGGGCTTAGCTCCCCTCTGGTTTCTACCTGGCTATGTCCCTGTAGTTATTACCCACACATCGAATTTCGTTTCAAAGATCTTCCGCATGATTTTATTAACCTTACTCTGTTTTCTATTTTCTTCGGCAATAAGCGGATGTGGCTGTCCAGGGACTATTACACCCCAAATCTATATTAGGGACTTAATGACGAGAAACAAACAAGAAGGGTGTTTTCTCCACGACCTAAATGGCACCTATTTGCAGTCATTGCTGTTCACGCTTAGTTGGCTTTTCAACAGCTGGGTCACTCAGATGCTGCTGCTTTGCAGCTGCAGCAGAAAAATAAACCCGTAATTATTTTCCAATGTTGTAGTGTAAATAATTCGTAAAACAATTAAATAATATATATATATATATAGTCTTCCCGTATCTGGGTGTTTATTTCATGTCTTGGTATTTTCTTATTAATTCTACAGTTTTTTTATTTGATATTTTTTTTCAGAAATTTGATTTGATGTGTTTGTAATTTAGCTGATGAAGTTAACTCATCTTCCAAAGTTGACATTTCTGTCTTTCTTTCTATCATTTTTTTCTCTATATTAACGTAAATAATGTATTTTTCCCCCTATATTAACGTAAATAATGTATTTTCCCCCCTATATTAACGTAAATAACGTTGTGTCCAGTTAAAACCGGAGCGTTGCGAAAAATGTAAACGCCTCTGACACTTATATCTCCGAACTTAATAAATAATTAACTGGGGTGAGGTTCAATATTCTACTTTCTTATACCCAAATCCATTTTTAAATAGCTTGTATTTTTTTTTTTAACAAGAAAAAATTAGAAAAATCTCTATTTTTGATTCAAAATGATCACAAATATAGCATGTTACCCGTCATTATAAAGGGCTTGAAAAAATATTTTGATCGATACCATGTTTGACAATATATCCCCTCGGGGGGGGGGGGTAACCCCCACAGAAGAAAAAAAATCACTTTAAAAATAGTCAAAACGTGTTCAGGAGGTCCTACACCATATATTGGCACCAAAATCTCAAAATCAAAAACTTTCGTCAGAACAATACTTTATGCTATTTTCTAATGTAAGAGAAAGTAAAAAGTTGAAAATTTTATTTTTACTTAGCAATTTTATTTCTCATACTATATAGTACAGAGATATAGATACATATAGAGAAATATTATAGTATAGAGAAAGTTTAGAGATATATAGATATATAGTATAGAGCGATATATATATATATATATATATATATATATATATATATATATATATATATATAATTGAAGATTTTTATGATTACTTGTAATATATATACCCGAGAAATACCAATGAAAATTGCTTGTAAACTGAAGGTTTTTGCAAGTCAGAAGTCTAGTGTAGCACGATGAGCTATGCAAGAAGTTTGGAAAATATATATATATATATAATATAATAGAAGAAAAATGGAAGTAATTATAGAAATGTGAAGTGTTATAGTATATATAACAATGCAAATGTAACAAAATGCAAATGTAATAAAATGCAAATGTAACAATGTTATATGCAAATATAACAAAATGTAATTGTGAAAATAATCCTTATTCAGATCCTTTGATAGGACATATTGTCACTGGTGATAGTGCTGTCCTGGAGGATAGCAATTTAATACAAGCCTTTCAACTTGGTACAAAATATCGTAATCCTCATCCCGGCAATACACATGAAGCCTTTCAAAAAGATATTGATAAATTTATCTATGATCAGTCCATTAGATTCAGTTTGCCTGATTTCACCTTCAATCAATGGCGATACAAGATATGTAACGACTTCAAGTTTTTTTATAATAATCTATATCAACCACCTGACAAATGCAATTTGAACTTTAAGCATCTCAAGAACATTCAAGATCGGTTTATAATTACTTATACTGATAAAGTTTCAAGTAATTACGCATTCACCTGCAAATTCTATTATATTCAAACCTTAAAAGAAAAATATGAAAATGTTATGCTATATCGAAAAGTTAACCTTCCCCTACGGGAAATTTCTAATAGAATTAAAGACTTATAACAACAAACAGGCATTAAATACACTGGCTTAATTAAGTACCCATACTTAATTAATATTCCAAAATTGCATAAATGCCCCACTAGTTTCCGACCAGTTACTGTCGGTTGTAATACTTATCTTACAAAAGCTAATACTATTTTACTTAAACTTTTAAAACCTCTGTTGCAACAAATTAATAATAAAGGCAGTTACATCATCAACAACAGTCAAGAAGTTATAAAGTCTTTAAAATATCACAAAAATCCATTATACTTGAAAACCTATGACTTTCAAGAACTCTTCAACACTATTGATCTTGAAGACTTATCTAATATCCTTAACCTTTTATATGAAGAATACGATTTGAAGAAAACTATAGAATTCAATAAATTTAAGACTATAATTAAAATTGTCATTAAGGAAAACTATCTTTTCAATGGAATCTTCATATATCAGCAAATTAAAGGCATCCCCATGGGGATGGGGGGGGGGTGTTTCTTCTATACTTGCTGATCTCTACCTCAATTTTTATGAAAGCCAGTCACATATTAACAACGAAATTGTATACCTACGTTACGTAGATGATGTGATTGTTGGATATGAAAATGAAAAATTTTGTATGAACTTTGATTTCTACCCACCCAACCTTGTTTTGAAAGAAATTCCGGCTACAATTAAAAATGTAGTAGAATTTTTGGATTTGAGTATCAACTTTGGACAAATCCCAATAAGTTTTACCATCTATGACAAAAGAAACAGTTTTAAAATACCTATAAACGGTATAGTACATTGGAACTCCAACCTTCACTTGAATATATTTAGGAATGTATTCTTGGGGGGGTTGGTCAGAATTCAAAGAATTATTAAAGATGAAGATTTGCGTATTGATTTTGATCGAATATTTCTACAGCAAGCATATCTACAAAATTACCCTATTCCATTTATGCTAAAATATATTGATAATTTATACCGTCACAATATTGTGTATTGTATAAAGTTAAAATCTTTTTTATATACATTTAGCAGATGAAGGTTCGCATACTGCAAATGACAGGACCGCAGAACGATCAAAACGAAGCAATATAAAGGTCAGCGAGACTGGTTGCTAATACAGTAATGGTCATCCTCTCGTCCTTGATTCTTTCTATTTTGGAGGTCTTGTGATAATTTTTATTGTCACTCCGGAGGTGCGCTTCAGCCAAAGCTGGCGTCCAGGAGTGCAATGCCGCGGCATTTATGACAAGCTTGTTGACAACTGGGGAGTGAGGTCACAACCCCTTACCGCCATCAAGTAAGCTTTTTGCTAAGCCTTCCTTCCTTTTTTCATTTTTCATAAATTCTCTTTATACATTTTATATATATATATATATATATATATATAATATAAATAAATAAATAAATATATATATATATATATATATATATACACACATATATATATAATATAAATATATATATACATATATATAGTATATATAATATAAATATATATATATATACATATATATAGTATATATATATATATATATATACATATATATAGTATATATATATATATATATATATATATATATAGCATAAAAATTTATAGATACTATAGCTTACTAAAATATGAAGGATACTATGCAAATATTATTAAATAAAGAATTTAAAGTTATTAAGTAAATGGATTGATAATGCAAAATACATTAAATTTATTGCGCAAATGCAGCTCATAAATAAAATGATTTCAATAATAATAGAAGTTTGAAAATCCAATGAACGAAAAGTAAGAAGATGTAACACGATAAACCTAACTTTTTTAAAAACACCCACAGAATAAAATATAATACAGCAAATCATCAATCAAATGGATAAAAAATACAAAACACAAGCTATCAAGTTACAGAAAATCAACCAAATTAAAAGGTATGGAAACAAAAAAAGAAAAACTTAAGCTAAATTCAACTATCTAACAGGCTTACAAAACAAAAGTAAAAATCAACTAATCCTCAAGCAAATGGGAAAAAAATAAATAAAATAAATATCGAATCAACAAGTCAATGAAAAATATAAAGGTATGGAATCGAAATAAGTATAACAAACGAAATCAAGCACAAACGCATTACACGTGGACGAGGCTCTAAGCCTAAATCATGAATTGTTAACCTCTACAAAAATCTAATCATGTCCAAGTTTTTTGTAGAAGCAAACACAAAAATGTATGTTTCTGAAGAAATAGATAGATTAAATCTATAAACTATTTCTATTCGTTCATTGGATTTTCAAACTTCTATTATTATATATAGCATATATATATATATATACATATATATATATATAGTATATATATATATATATATATATATAAATAAATATATATATATATTGTATTTTTATTATTTTTTATTTTTACATAATTCTTATTATTACATTTCAAATATATATATATATATATATATATATATATATATATATATATATACATATATATAGTATATATATATAGTATATATATATATATATATATAAATAAATATATATATAGTATATATATATAGTATATATATATATATATATACACACATATATATAATATAAATATATATATGCATATAAATATAAATTATTAAATCCAAAGTTAGAAAGTATGTAGTAACTCATAATACACTATTCCAAAAATTTTTTTACAAATACAAAGAATTAAAAGAAATTAAGACTAAAAGAGGAAGTAATATAGCATAATGCAAGATATAAGGACAAAGACAATCAACAAATTTCAAAAATGAGGAATGCAAATAAGAAAACAAAAAAATCAAGCAAAAAAGCTTGCACATGGAGGAGATTTAGGCTTACGAAAATGATTTAAATATTTATGAAAATGATTTAAATATCATATGCTATATATATATATATATATATATATAGCATATATATATATATACATATATATATATATATATATATATATATATAGTATATATATATATATAGTATATATATATATATATATATATATATATATATATATATATATATATATATATATATATATATATATATATATATATAGTATGTAGAGATATATATATATAGTAGGTATATATATAGTATGATTTTTGAAAGTCTCCATACATATTATGTATAGTTCACATGTATTCATTCCGGTGCCCACTCGCATTGACGAAGTGAGGTGAAATGCTCAGTCGCTTGTTCAACTTACACGTGGTAACAATGCTTGTGAGTTCATATTTCTGTTCGAGGAGGTATTATCTCTCTGATTTGTAATTCAATTGATTTATTTTTCTCCTTCCACTAGCCAGTAGACAGTTCCAATGATGTCTATAGTTAAATACTATCGCCACTGTCAGAAACTGACTATTCTATCGGTTTTAATTCAAATTGTATGACTGTCCTGATGAGAATGCAATTTCGAACTAACCGCCATTTTTTGTGTAGTTTCAATTGATTGTTCTCTATGTCTTAATCTTTTATCTTGAGCTAATTATTATTGCCTTTTCTCATTTTTGTAGTGTTTTCTCTTTATTTTTATTTATATTTATATACTTTTAATTGTGAATTTTGTATCCTAATATTCTTCTCATCCCCCTTTCCATTGTAGTGATATGTTACCTCCTATTTTTATCCTTAGTCTTGGTCTATAGATACTCATTTGTAACAGATATGCTAGTGATGGGATTTTTGTACATACAGTAGTTTATGCATAATTTACGATTAAAATCTTTCATTTTTTATTTATATATATATATATATATATATGGTCGATTGTGTACATGATAGATGGCACAAAGTAATGCTTTTCCACGAAACTTTTTACATGGCTTTATTAACGAAAAATCTAGAACTAGATAGAATTTTTTTGAAATTCGAGTGAAAACTTCGAAATTTGTTCGAAATTTCATATTTCCTTAACATGGCAATATAGGGGGGGGGGGATTTAACATAATCAGGCGTAAAAGAGATTATTCACGGTTCAATGATCGCTCGATCATTGTAGTCAAACACAGCCGCGGTACAGTTGTGTTCGTGACACCCTGATACCCCCAACCCCCAGGGAGTACATTATCAAACTTGGCATCAATGGAAAGATTTTTTTTTTTCAAGAACTTTAAAATGAAGGGTAACATGCTATAATTAAAATCATTTGGACCACGGATACCACTTTTTTAAGAAAAAAAAAAGTTACTTAAAACTGGATTCTGATATGAGAAAAGTTGAGTTGACACACTCCCATTGATTTTATAAATGTTTCCCTGCCTTTGACAGGCTTTCATACTCGTAGAAAATTCTCATTTTCTATAACATAAAATTTGCTTAATAAATATAAAAATCTGATGTGAGCAGCACATGACTTTCCCTGCAGACTTATATCCACGTTCTTTTCATTTTAATTGAATTTAATTCACTTCTAATTCGATTTTCGTTCTCATTTGGTAACTGGACTTATTTTCAAAGATGGCGTAGAGAAAATACGAAAAAACTAAAATATCTCGAGAACGGATAGTCCTAGTGTAATGGGGTTAGTTTTATTCTTTTCATCGTTAAAAATTACGTATAAAACAAGCATTTAGTGGATATATTTGAGCATACGTAGTTTTTTATTTTAGATTTAACGATTTTTGCGAGCCAGTTTAGAAAAAAACACAGGCTATTTTTTTTACGAATCGCACCATAATCTAATCAGCACCAGGGTGACCCACAAGCGACTTATCTACCGAATTTTGTGAAATTCGGTCCATTAGTTTTTCAGCTAGAGTGGATATAGACTTCTGCGGGCCATTTCGCAAAAAAAAAAGGCGGGTTCTTTTATCCTGAATCGTACCCAAAACTAATCAGCATCAGATTCGCCCACAAGTGACTTACCTACCAAATTTTATGAAATTCGATCAATTAGTTTTTAAATTTAAGTGGATGCAAAATCTGCACAGACAGAAATTTTGTGAAATTTGGTCAATTATTATTTCAGCTAGAGTGGATACATGAGATTTTTGCGGGCCATTTCGCAAAAAAAAGGTGGGTTCTTTATTTCCGAATTGTGTCAAAAACTAATCAGCACCAGGGTCACGCTCAAAAGTCTTACCAAATTTTATTAAATTCGGTATATTAGGCTTTTGAGTTAGAGTGGATACATACATAGCACAGACAAACAGACAGACACACAGATGTCACTCTAAAAAGACGTCTCTCTAAGACGTCTCTCGTTTTTTTCGTATTCTAGAGGTCTCCAAACGTGTAGATCCGTCGAAAACTCTAGTTGCGATTTTCGGCATGATTCCATCACTTAACATTACCATGCATTGCGGGGAAGTAAAAGTGGAAAACTTATAAATAACAATATGAAATATTCAAACATAATGTTTTCACTAGTCACTTTGTTGATATAGAAAATATAGGAGGGCGGGGGTTGGGGGGTGAGGTGGAGGCTTTTAATAATTTGCTGTCCCCGATGTTTACCACATAGAACCGTAGCCAGCGACGAAATTAAAAAAATCTGATGTGGGCAACACATGACTTTCCTTATATAATGCAATGAATTTACTACTTTTACAGTAAAAAAATAGGTTTTTCTTATAGTAGATACTTATATTCTCTCCAAGATATTAAATTTTCGACAATTAGTCGTCATTTTCATCGGTTTAGCGTCATTTTAATCCATTTGGCGAGATTAATAATATAAGTTAATAATTGAAGCGCGTGCGAAAATATTCCATTTTTTAAATATTCTTATAAATTTTATATTGAAACTGTAGCGATAACTTAACATTGAAAGAACACGCTTCTTAAACCTTCTTCATTTATACCCTTTTTGTTCTCATCCATCTTTTTTCTTAAATAAAAAATCTGATGTGGGCAGCACATAACTTTCCTTATATAATGTAATGAATTTACTACTTTTACAGTAAAAAAAACCAGGTTTTTCTTAGATACTAATATTCTTTCCAAGATATTGAATTTTCGACAATTAGTCGTCATTTTCATCGGTTTAGCGTCATTTTAATCCATTTGGCGAGATTAATAATATAAGTTAATAATTGAAGCGCGTGCGAAAATATTCCATTTTTTAAATATTCTTATAAATTTTATATTGAAACTGTAGCGATAACTTAACATTGAAAGAAGACGCTTCTTAAACCTTCTTCATTTATACCCTTTTTGTTCTCATCTATCTTTTTTCTTAAATAAAAAATCTGATGTGGGCAGCACATAACTTTCCTTATATAATGTAATGAATTTACTACTTTTACAGTAAAAAAAAACAGGTTTTTCTTAGATACTAATATTCTTTCCAAGATATTGAATTTTCGACAATTAGTCGTCATTTTCATCGGTTTAGCGTCATTTTAATCCATTTGGCGAGATTAATAATATAAGTTAATAATTGAAGCGCGTGCGAAAATATTCCATTTTTTAAATATTCTTATAAATTTTATATTGAAACTGTAGCGATAACTTAACATTGAAAGAACACGCTTCTTAAACCTTCTTCATTTATACCCTTTTTGTTCTCATCCATCTTTTTTCTTAAATAAAAAATCTGATGTGGGCAGCACATAACTTTCCTTATATAATGTAATGAATTTACTACTTTTACAGTAAAAAAAAACAGGTTTTTCTTAGATACTAATATTCTTTCCAAGATATTGAATTTTCGACAATTAGTCGTCATTTTCATTGATTTAGCGTCATTTTTATCCATTTGGCGAGATTTTCGTTAAATTGGCAACATTTCAAAAAGTCGCCAAGTTGGCGACATTCCGCCAAATTCGTCGCCAAAATCTCGCCAAGCTTTACTAACGGAGAAATAAGTTATTCTTATAGCAGATAAATGACTATTGGCGTTCAAATACAAAAGTATTACTCGAAGTATCTTTTCTCATGAATGGAACGAGCTAGATCCACGAGAATGATGTCACCAAATTGATCGCATGGTATTACATATGAAAAGTCAGCATGTTTCTCAATAGGAATTATATTTTTTTTTATTTTATATGATTTTTGATAATTTTTTTGGAAAATGTGCAGTCTCTCGAGAACGGTTCACGTTAGCGTTCTAAAATTTATGTCAATCGTTTTCTAATGAAAAATTACATAAGAAATGTCTATTTGTGTAACTTTTTTAGCGGTTTTGATTTTTTGACGATTTTTTCAAAATTTCACTAGAAAATTTAGGGGGGTTCTGAACATTCTATTGCGTATAAAAACAATAGGCTTCCAGTGTTTACGGACTGTGATCTTTGTACCAAATTTCATTCGAATCGGTCTATTCGTTCGTCAGTTATCGTCTCCACAGACTCACTGACACACACACACACACACACACACACACACAGACATCACTTCTAAAATGTTTGATTCGTGATCAGGGATGCTTGAAACATGCTCTCCCATCGAAAACTCGAATTCGAATTTTCGACCCCGTCACAATACTTTCCTTATACATTATGTGTATAAGGAAGTGTAATGTGTAAAAGGGCTTGAGTGAAATTCAAGGGGGGGCTGAACAATCTTAAAGGAAAGGTTCACTAAAAACACAATTAATCATTAGCATTTATAAACCATAATAATTACTATTATATATTTCAATTCATATAAATTATTAACAAATAATTGCATATTTATATTTGCAAGCTAAGAGCTGATTATTGATATTCATATAGCTACTATACATCAATATTAATATATAATAATTTTAATTGATTTTAATGTAAGCAATGACTAGTAATAAAAATTATTTGTAGAAACATTCTGAAAGTAAATACAAGTTAATGATTAATTTTAACTCTTGCCAACTTTCAGTTGATTTTGTCTCTATAATTTATTTATTTATTTATTTATTTATTACAAAGACTGCAAGCAACAGGACGTAGTCCCAGTTACAGCATGCAGGAGCAAAACTACATTCAAAATACCATGACATACATTAAAAAAAGTTAAAATACATTAAAAAGTTAAAACATTAAAATTAAAAAAAGCACTTTACAAGAATACATGTAATAAAACACAAGATGTTCACAACAAATGCTCTTTAAAATCCTTCTCAGAAGAATAAAAAATATCAAGATAATCAGGGAAACCATTATATAATTTAGAAAAGCAATTTATAGCACAATTATTGCCAATACTCGACCCAAACTTCCTAATGGCAAATAAATTCAAGCTTCTAGTTCTATACTGTGGGACATGCATAATGTATAACAGTGAACCCCACAATAATACAAAAGCATCCTAAATCATTATTGTCATGATTTTTAAATATTTTTCAATTAAATATGTAAATGAATGGATCATTAGTATAATCACACATTCAGCTAAATTAAAAATTCTTCTAAATGAAGTAATTTATAAAAAAAATCTTAAAAAACAGTTTTATGCAAAATTTGAATAACATCTATATAAAGAAGAAAAGTATGTATGTATGTATGTATGTATGATCCACCATAAATGGAGAACGGCTGAACCGAATTTTATGAAATTTGGTAGGTAATCTTGAAATTACCCCACTTAAAACATAGGCCATGTTTCGCGTTTCTACGACCAGTAGTTCTCGAGATATTAGTAAAAAACGACACTTGCGTTTGTCTCATCATCACGGGAGAACGGCTGAACCGAATTTAATGAAATTTGGTGGGTAGCTTTGAAGTAGCCCCCCCATAAATTTAGTCCAAGTTTCGAGATTCTAAATCCAGAGGTTGTCGAGATATTGATGGAAAACGAAACTTTTTCCTACGAGTTCTACTCTCTAACTCCATGATTCCGAACAAAAAAGATTGGAAATAGTTGGTTTAAGAGGTGAAAATCAATTAAATCTCTTGAGTTTTGTGGGAGTTTATTGAACATATTAATCACTTTTGAAAATCGCAGGTTTGAGATATGAATTTAAATGGAAACTATCACCAAGGTTTATTTCTCACAGGCTTATTCAACAACGAAAAGTATTAAGAAATCACAAGAAAGATCAATCAATCATAGAGCTATGATTATGAAACACTTTCCAACTTTAATTTTATTTAAACATCTCTAAAATGCGATACATTTAGCGGTAATATATCACAATACTGTAATAATTAGTTATATTTGAAAATTTAAAAACTTCATAGAAAAAAACGAACTTGATTCAAATGACGTCATCGAAATATAAATCGCCTGACACTCTTGTGTTTTCCAGCGAATAAGTCGTAATTTTTATCATAGTTTTGCAGGGTAAATCCTGAGCAACGCCGGGTAATCGCTGCTAGTTTTATATAAAATTTCATATCACTACTAAAAATTTAATATTTTTATCAGAGGGGGCTGAGTGTACCTCTTGGGGAGGGGGGCTTAGCCCCTGCTACCACCAGACTGACGCTTGGTATAAGACGATCAAAAACTCATTCACCTCGTCAAAGAAAACAACAACAACACAAAAAAAAACAATTTTTTTTTCCGCCAAGAAAGACAAACGAACACCAAATGTGGAAAGCATCGAACAGCAAAAACCAGAAAGAAAACGAAGAACCCCAACAAGGTGATGCCTCAGGAACAGAAGCCGAAAACCGCATTTATCGTCCATCCCCTCTCTCCTCTGTCCTCAATAACAGGACTGGCTCGGGGTGGAGGGGTGGATTGAGCGAAATGAAATGTTTCGAAGGGTCATGGGTTAAGTGTGCTTTCCGTGCGTTCGAAATTTCTCACACTTTCAGGATGGGGTCGAGAAGAATTTCGAACAAAATTGGGAAAGAAAATGCACGAACATGAGATGCGAGGAAATTTGAGAACTCCGTAAAAAGGGGGGGGGGGGGGATTGTTGTTTCCGACAAAGAGGGGTTGTCGGGGACTTCTGAGGTAATGTAATTAAGTCTCACTGGCGGTTTTGGGAACAAGGAATAATTTTGCTTTGGAGATATCTTTGGTATATACGGGTATTTAAAGAACGTGCAGCTGGGGAGAATTGACATTTTATTGAAACTTTGAAAAATAAATTGCACTGTAAGCCGAAAATGTAAATCTGGAGCATTGTTGCACCCAGAAGGGGGTGCAGAGCTGCAAATACACTATACCATACCTTTTGTTCAGTAAAAAAAAATTGATGTGGGCAGCACATGACTTTGCACACAGACTCAAATTCAATGGATACATCTGAGAATATAGTTTATTATTTTACATTTTGAAGAAGGTTGCGGGCCATTTCGCAAAAAAAACGGTGGTTCTTTTATCCCGAATCGTACCAAAATCTAATCAGCACCAGGGTCACCTACAAGTGACTCGCCTACCAAATTTTATAACATTTAGTCCATTAGTTTTTTAGTTAGAGTGGATACAATATCTGCACAGACCGACAAACACACAGACAGACGTCAAGCTAAAAATAGTTTTTTCGTATTCTAGAGATCTCGAAACATATAGATCCATCGAAAACTCGAGTTGCGATTTTCGGCATGATTCCAATACTTTCCCTATACATTACCATGTATTGCAGGGAAAGTAACAACAATGGTCCCTAAGATGGTCCCCTGAGGAACACCTGTTGAGTAGATGTGGTTTCTCGATTTAAATCCCCTAAATTTAAATCTATTTGAATCAATGCATACTTAGATACCTGCAATGACAGCAAGGAAAACTAAATAAAAATCGGTGGTTTCTCTTGTCTGATGGAGCCGAAATTGTTTTGCGTGAATAACATTTTGTAAAATAACACTCAACTTTAGAATTATTGGAAAATTGAAACTAAAACAAGAATTCTATCCAAAATCCGATTATATCCACTTATAGGCCTTTCAAGGTGTTACAAATTCATGCTTATTGCTGATAGCTATCCCTTTTAGTTTCTAAGATATAAGCATTACAAACTTGAAAAATCTGTTGTGGGCAACACATGACTTTCCTTATATAATGTAATGAATTTACTACTTTTACAGTAAAAAATAGGTTTTTCTTATAGTAGATACTAATATTCTTTCCAAGATACATACATTGCACAGACACACACACACACACACAGACGTCACGCTAAAAATAGTATTTTCGTGTTCTAAAGGTTCCGAAACGTTACGTCGAAAACTCGAGTTACGACTTTCGGTACGATTCCAATACTTTCAATATATGCTACCATGTATTGCAGGGAAAGTAAACAGAGTAATGTTGCGAACGCGCAATATTCCCTTTGGCGCCTCCGTCTGTCTCGAAGGCCAGGGGAAGAAATCATAGTCTAGATCTCCTATACTACAGGCTGACTTATCAAGCATATTGAAGCCCAGTAAGGTTTCTACAAATATATGGGGTACCGTATTTGGCGGTTTAACATGTGTTCCAAATATTGATTTTTACAGGTATTTGATAGTGTTAACAAATTTACAATTGGAGTAACATTTGTCATTACGCGACACTTATTAACAAGAATCAAAAATATGATTCTCACTCTAAAAGAAAATCAGCAAATAAATGGACACATTTTTTTTCCTTATTATTATTATTATTATTATTATCTTGCAAAAATCCAGTCTTATTAAAATTTATGAAATACTTTGATGTATACTTCTATTTTACATCTGTTACAGTTCTAACATAATATAGAATAAAATATGGTCTTATTATGAGCTCAGAAAGACTTTGAATTATTTGAAATACCTGTACTAAATAATAAAAATCTGATGTGGGCAGCACATGACTTTCCCTGCAGAATTATATCCACGTTCTCTTTATTTCAATTTAATTTAATTCACTTTTAATTCAATTTTCGTTCTCATTTGATAACTGGACTTATTTTCAAAGGTGGCGTGCAGAAAATACAAAAAAACTAATATATCTCGAGAACGGCTAGTCCTAATGTAATGGGGTAGGTCTTATTCTTTTCTTCGTTAAAAATTACGTATTAAACGAGCATTTAATGGATATATTTGAGCATACGTAGTTCTTTATTTTAAATTTTGACGATTTTTGCGGGCCATTTTGCAAAAACAGGCAGGTTATTTATTTCCGAATCATACCAAAATCTAATCAGCACCAGGGTGACCTATACGGGACTCATCTACCGAATTTTGTGAAATTCGGTCCATTAGTTTTTCTGCTAGAGTGGATACAAGCTTTTGCGGGCCATTTCGCAAAAAAAGACGGGTTCTTTTATCCCGAATCGTAACCAGAATTAATCAGCACCTGACTCGCCCACAAGTGACTTACCTACAAAATTTTGTGAAATTCGGTGTATTAGTTTTTTAGTTAGAGTGGATACAAAATCTGCACAGACAGACAGACACACACACAGACACACATACAGACGTCACGCTAAAAATGTTTTTTTCGTATTCTAGAGGTCTTGAAACGTGTAGATCCGTCGAAAACTCGAGTTGCGATTTTCGACATGATTCCAATACTTTCCCTATACATTACCATGTATTGCAGGGAAAGTAAAAAGCTGTTTTTGAAATATATATTTATGATGATACATAGTAGTGTGTTGTTGAGACCCAGACCATCCGACCTACCAGAATGGTGTACCGACCTACCATAGTAGTGTGTGAATTATTTGAAATTGAATTAAAAGTGAAATTAAAAAAAAAAGCGAAAATTGAATTAAAAGTGAAATAAATTTAATTAAAATAAAGAGAACGTGAATATAAGTCTGCAGGGATAGTCATGTGCTGCCCACATCAGATTTTTTACTTTCCCTGCAATACATGGTAATGTATAGGGAAGGTATTGGAATCATGCCGAAAATCGCAACTCGAGTTTTCGACGGATCTACACATTTCGAGACCTCTAGAATTCGAAAAAAACATTTTTAGCGTGACGTCTGTGTGTGTGTATGTGTATTTATGCAATGTATGTATCCACTCTAGCTCAAAAACTAATGGACCAAATTTCATAAAATTCGGTAAGACTCTTGGGAGCGACCCTGGTGCTGATTAGTTTTTGGTACAATTCGGAAAAAAAGAACCCGCCTTTTTTTTTTTTGCGAAATGGCCCGCAAAAATCTCATGTATCCACTCTAGCTGAAATACTAATTAACCAAATTTCACAAAATTTGGTAAATAAATCGCTTGTGGGATACTCTGGTGCTGATTAGATTTTGGTACGATTCAAAAAAGAACAACCTGCCCTTTTTTACGAAATGGCCCGCAAAAATCGCCAATATCTAAAAAAAGACTAAGTATGTTTAAATGTATCAATTAAATGCTTGTTTTATACGTAATTTTTGACGAGGAAAAGAATAAGACAACTCTATTACTCTAGGACTAACCGTTCTGGCGATATTTCAGTTCTTTTGCATTTTTGTTATGTCGCCTTGGGGAAAATGTTCAATTTCCATATTTGGCAATTAAAAATGAAAATTTTGTGTTATTTTGTACAATTAAACTCAATTTCACGAGTTCTTAAAGAAATATAACAAGAATGAATTCGCGTCTGCAAGGAAAGTCATGTGCTGTCCACATCAGATTTTTAATTATCACAGAACTACAATAATTTATTTTACTTGGAAAATTAAAACCATGGAAGTAAAAGTACTTTCTAACTAAATGCTTAAAACTTCATTCAAACTTTATTCAAATGACGCCATCGAAATGTAAATCGTATGGCTCTCTATGTATAATCAATGAATATTTTATTCATATAACTTATATTCCAGGCTCTAGAGCTAAATAATATTGCCTGAAAAAAATTCGGCAATTCCTATACAACTCATCTTACAATTAATTTGTTTACATTCTTCAGCCATTAAAAGTAGCCTTCGTTGTAGAAATAATCAAAGTTTGATGATCATTTAAATACAAAGACATTGTAATTGCGTAGGCACGGAATTTAGATACAGATATAACATGCAAAAATAAAGCGATTTTAGAACGGATGCAACATTAAATATAAATTTAAAGGGTTTTTAAAAATCACGATCTTCACAAAATGGATGCCATATTTTATTTTGCAATGAGTCACGTGATCTCTTTATATATCATAGATGTAATTACTATTTTAATTTTTATTTAAAAAACTACCAAACATATTTTGCTGAAAATTTTTTTAATACATTTCAACGGATAATTTTAATATTTCCTAAAATTTTCGATGCAATTTGGGAATTTTAACTTCGCTTTAAAAATTTTAGAAAAATTAGATCGCATAGGGTTCAGTGCATTTCATTTTTTTTTTTTTGACCCGGATTCAATCAGAAAGTAATTAAGTGATATTATTTATTTACATTCCCATATGCTCCACAGACCGTCTCAACAACATACTAAAATTTCATTTTGATAAAGTCATTTTTACGGCAGTTATCGTGCGAACGAACAGACAGACAGACAGACAGGTTGACCAAAGTCATAAACACTTTTCAACTATGTTGGAAAGTGTTAACAAAGCGAGATAAACGGAAAATACCAGTTACAAATGGTATTGTCTAACTAGTATGAATCCACACTAGCAGGAAGACAATTTAAATTCAGTGTCATTGCAAAAGACTGTCCTTTCCAGTAATAATGTATTAAACATTATCCAGAAATTATGTGCTAAACATCTGCCAGTTTAAAATGCCCTCACTCGGCAGAAATAAACATTTGAATTCGAGAAAGAATAATTCCTGGTAATCTGATAAGCACTGCACCTGTCACCGTCTTACAGTAAAAAAAAAAATCTGATGTGGGCAGCGCATGACTTTCCCTGCAGACTTATATCCACGTTCTCCTTATTTTAATTAAATTTAATTCCACTTTTAATTCAATTTTCGTTCTCATTTGGTAACTGGACTTATTTTCAAGGATGGCGTAGAGAAAATACGAAAACACTAAAATGTCTCGAGAACGGCTAGTCCTAGTGTAATGGGGTTGGTCTTATTCTTTTTTTCGCCAAAAATTACGCATGAAACAGGCATTTAATGGATATATTTGAGCATACGTAGTTTTTTTATTTTAGATTTTGCCGATTTTTGCGGGCCATCTTGCAAATAAAGGCAGGTTATTTTTTTCCGAATTGTGCCAAAATCTAATCAGCACCAGGGTGACCCACAGGCGACTTATCTATCGAATTTTGTGAAATTCGGTCTATTAGTTATTCAGTTAGAGTGGATGCAGGCTTTTGCGGGCCACTTTGCAAAAAAAAGGCGGGTTCTTTTATCCTGAATCGTACCCAAAACTAATCAGCACCAGATTCGCCCACAAGTGGCTTACATTCCAAATTTTATGAAATTCAGTCCATTAGTTTTTTAGTTAGAGTGGATACAAAATCTGCACAGACAGACAGATACACACACAGACATCACGCTCAAAATGGTTTTTTCGTATACTAGAGGTCTCAAAACGTACAGGTCCGTCGAAAGCTCGAGTTGCGATTTTCGGCATGATTCCAATACTGTCCCTATACATTACCATGTATTGCAGGGAAAGTAAAAACTCTGCCTTTGGGGGGAGGGGGGGATGGTCCGCAGAAATCATCAAAATCTAATATAAAAGAATACGCATGCTCAAATATATCAATTAAACGCTTGTTTCATACATTACGTTTGACGATGAAAATAATAAGGACAACACAATTCACTCTGTAGAACTAGCCGTTCTAGAGATATTTTAGTTTTCTCACATTTCTTCTATGATCGCCTTTCAAAAAATACATCCAATTACTAAATGAAAACGAAAATTGCATTAAAAGTGCAAATTCCGTGACATTTTAAATAATTATGCTTGTTATTTTGCTCAAGTAAACTCAATTAATCAATTATTAAATGAATAAAGAGAAAATGAATATGAGTCTGTAGGGAAAGTCATGTGTAGTCCACATCAGATTAATTTTTACTTTCTCTGCAATACATGGTAATGTATAGGGAAAGTATTGGAATCATGTAGAAAATCGCAACTCGAGTTTTCTACGGATCTACACGTTTCAAGCCCTCAAGAATACGAAAAAACCATTTTTAGCGTGACGTCTGTGTGTGTGTCTGTCTGTGCAGATTTTGTATCCACTCTAACTAAAATACTAATAGACCGAATTTTACAAAACTTGGTAGGTAAGTCACTTGTGAACGAGTCTGGTGCTGATTAGTTTTTGGTACGATTTGGGATAAAAGAACCGGCCTTTTTTTACGAAATGGCCCGCAAAAGCTTGTATCCACTCTAACTAAAAAACTAATGGACCCAATTTCACAAAATTCGGTATATGAGTCACTTGTGGGTTACCCTGGTGCTGATTAGATTTTGGTACGATTTGGAAAAAAAGAACTTGCCTTTTTTTGCAAAGTGTTCCGCAAAAATCGTCAAAACCTAAACTAAAGAACTAGGTATACTCAAATATATCCATTAAATGCTCGTTTAATACGTAATTTTTAACGATGAAAAGAATAAGCCCAACCCCATTACACTAGAACTAGCCGTTCTCGAGATATTTTAGTTTTTCGTATTTTTTCTACGCCACCTTTGAAAATAAGTCCGGTTACCGAATGAGAAAGAAAATTGAATTAAAAGTGAAATAAACTTAATTAAAATAAAGAGAACGTGGATATAAGTCTGCAGGGAAAGTCATGTGCTGCCCACATCAGATTTTTTAATTGTTGTAGGTTAGAGTACAGAATGTATGGAGATAAAAGTAAATTGAAAGGTAAAATAATTTTGAATAGGTAGGAATTTTCTTTATTGCTTCAGTTCTACTTTGTAAAAAAAATCTGATGTAGGCAGCACACGACTTTCCTTATATAATGCAATAAATTTACTACTTTTATAGTAAAAAAAAAGTTATTCTTATAGTAGATACTTATATTCTTTCCAAGAATTTTCGTCAATTAGTCGTCATTTTCATTGATTTAGCGTCATTTTTATCCATTTGGCGAGATTTTAGTTAATTTGGCAACATTTAAAAAAGTCGGCCAGATGGCGACATTCCGCCAAATTCGTCGCCAAAATCTCGCCAAGCGTTATGGACAGAGAAATAAGTTATTCTTATAACAGATAAATGACTATTCGCGTTCAAATACAAATGTATTAGTCAAAGTATATTTTCTCATGAATGGAACGAGCTAGATCCATGAGAATGATTCTACCAAATTTATCGCATGATATTACATATAAAAAGTGAACATGTTTCTCAACAGTTAATATTTTTTTTTTAATTTATGGGATTTTTTGATAAATTTATTTGGAAAATGTGCAATATCTCGAGAATGGTTCATGCTAGCGTTCTAAAATTTATGTCAATCGTTTTCTAAGGAAAAATTACATAAGAAATGTCTATTTGCGTAAATTTATTAAAGGTTTTGATTTTTTGATGATTTTTTTTTCAAAATTTCACTCGAAAATTTAGTGGGAGAGGGGGGGGGGGGTCTGAACATTCGATTGTGTTTAAAAACAATAGGTTTCCAGTATTCACGGATTGTAAGTTTTGTACCAAATTTCATTCCAATCGCTCCATTCGTTCGTGAGACATCGTCTCCACAGATTCACTGATAAACACACACACACAGACATCACCTCAAAAACGTTCGATTCGTGGTCAGGGATGCTTGAAAAGTGCTCTCCTGTCGAAAACTCGAATTCTAATTTTCAACCCCGTCACTATACTTTCCTTATACATTGCACAATGTATATAAGGAAAGTAATAAATTATTAGCGGAATGTAAAATGTGCAATTTAAATAAATATTTTAGACTTTCCGCCATAGAAATGTATACAATTCTGGACTACTTACCTTAACTTAGCGCCACCCGAATGAGAATCTCAAACGATATTAGCGTTTTCTTAATATGAAATTTTAACTCCTTACTTGTACCCCCATGTCAGATACTGATACTGTTCCTATTTTCAGCTTCAACTATCTCTTCTCAATACACGAAAACAACTACTTCCAACAAAAAGCTTCGTTACACTTAATTCCTTAAGCAACAGCCCTATAAAAAAAAAAAAAGCGGGAGCATCCTTAATGTTCGAAATGAAGACTGACTGTTCCACTGGGACCGGCCCAACACGCCCCTGGCTAGCAATTCTAGGTAATTCTGTGGAGAGGCAGTGACCATGACATCCGAAATGTTACTTCTTTTTCCGAAGAGAACAAACAATTAGCGAAATATCTGTTTAGGAATTTGGATTAAATATCTCTCTAGAGAAGTATAAATGATACAAATGCACCCTTTTACTATTGTTGCAAACGCGCAATATTCCCTTTGGAGCCTCCTCTTTCGTCTGTCTCGAAGGTCAGGCGAAGCAAGCACAGCCCATGGCGTCAGCATCAACATGACATGAGTCAGGGTTTCCAGGATTTCCCAGAAGGGTTTCTAGATTTGGCGATTTGGCGCCAATTTGGCGACTTTCGGAATGTTCCAGAAACTTCACGAAATAACGATTAATCTAGGAGATGTGGAGAGATTTCCAGAAGATTCTATAGAAAGACGATATTCAGACTTATCCCTTCGTTGGAAAAGAGTAGACGAATGAACATGACACGAGAAACATTGGACTGTGAATTTTAGTTTCTTTATATACAATAATGTATAAGGAAAGTATTGCGACGGGGTCGAAAATTCGAGTTTTTGACGGGAGAACACGTTTCAAGCATCCCTGATCACGAATCGAACATTTTTTAGATGATGTCTGTGTGTGTGTGTGTGTGTGTGAAAGTATATATGCGTGTGTGTGTGTGTGTGTGTGTCAGTGAGTCTGTGAAGACGATAACTGATGAATGAATGGACCGATTCGAACGAAATTTGGTACAAAAATCACAATCCGTGAATACTGGAAGCCTATTGTTTTTATGCGCGATCGAATGTTCAGAACCGCCTAAATTTTCGAGTGAAATTTTGAAAAAATCATTAAAAAATCCTTTAATAAAGTTACGCAAATAAACGTTTCTTATCTAATTTTTCATTAGAAAACGATTGATACAAATTTTAAAACGCTAGCATGAACCGTTCTCGAGATGTTGCACATTTTTCAAAAAAATTATCAAAAAATCATGTAAAATAAAAAAAAAGTATTACCTATTGAGAAACAACTTCGCTTTTCATATGCAATATCATGCGATAAATTTGGTGACATCATTCTCGTGGACCTCTAGCTCGTTCCATTCATGAAATAAGATACTTTGAGTAATACTTTTGTATTTGAACGCCAATAGTCATTTATTTGCTGTAAGAATAACTTATTTCTCTATCCATAACGTTTGGCGAAATTTTGGCGACGAATATGGTGGAATGTCGCCAACTTGGCGACTTGTTTAAATGTCGCTAAATTAACGAAAATTTCGCCAAATGGATAAAAATAAGGCTAAATCAATGAAAATGACGACTCATTGACGAATTACAGTATTAAATTCATTGCATTACATAATGAAAGTCATGTTTTGCCCACATCAGATGTTTGTCAATGTTGTGAGAACAGTAGCAGCTGCTTTGTGAAGTTATTTCGTCAACGTTCTGAGAACAATATCGCTTCTTCTGTGAAATGAATGTGCTACTTGATTGCATACTGTTCCTGTTTACTTTGTGCTTGAGAATAAACGTAAGTTATCCAGAAACTTGGGCTCGTTCTTGTACCCTGCGTGTACACACACGATTTTTGAGAGTAAGTTTCCTAACATTATTTAAGAACTCAGCTTCAATTCTCTGTTCTCAATCCACAAAAACAACTACTTCCAACAAAAAGCTTCGTTACACTCCGTTCCTTAAGCAACAGCCCAATAAAAAGAGCAGGGGCGTCCTTATGTTCGAAATGAAGATTGACCGCCCCGCTGGGACCGGCCCACCGGCCCAGCACACCCCTGGCTCGCAATTCTAGGTAATTCTGTGGCGAGGCAGTGACCATGACATCAAAAATGTTACTCCTTTTTCCGAAGAGAACAATTATCGAAATTGTCTGTTTAGGAATTTGGATTAAATTTATTACTAGCGGGGCATAAATGATGCAAATGCACCTTTTTACTTTCCTTATATACATAATGTATAATGAAAATATTGTAATTGGGTCGAAAATTCGAATTCGGGTTTTCGACGGGAGAGCACGTTTCAAGCATCCGTAATCACAAATCAAACATTTTTGAGGTGATGTCTGTGTGTATGTGTGAAAGCATGCGTGCGTGCGTGTGTGTGTGTCAGTGAGTCAGTGGATACGATATCGCACGAACGAATGGAGCGATTCAAATGAAATTTGGTACAAAAATCACAATCCGTGAATACTGAAAGCCTATTTTTTTTAAATGCAATCGAATGAACATTCGATTGCATTAAGAACCCCCCTAAATTTTCGAGTGAAATTTTGAAAAAATCCTCCAAAAATTAAAACCTTTAATAAAGTTACGCACATAGACATTTCTTATGTAATTTTTCCTTAGAAAACGATTGACATAAACTTTAGAACGCTAGCATGATCCGTTCTCGAGATATTGCACATTTGTCAAATAAATTCATCAAAATCCCATAAATTAAAAAATATATATTAACTGTTGAGAAACATGTTCACTTTTCATATGTAATATCATGCGATAAATTGGGTGACATTATTCTCGTGAATCTAGCTCGTTCCATTCATGAGAAAAGATACTTTGAGTAATACTTTTGTATTTGAATTCCAATAGTCATTTATCTGCTATAAGAATAACTTATTTCTCTGTCCATAACGCTTGGCGAGATTTTGGCGACGAATTTGGCGGAATGTCGCCAACCTGGCGACTTTTTTAAATGTTGTCAAATTAACGAAAATCTCGCCAAATGGCTAAAAATGACGCTAAATCAATGAAATTGACGACTAATTGACGAAAATTCAATATCTTGGAAAGAATATAAGTATCTACTATAAGAATAACCTATTTATTTTTGCTGTAAAAGTAGTCAATTCATTGCATTATATAAGGAAAGTCATGTGCTGCCCACATCAGATTTTTAATATTCACTAATACAATTATATTGTTACCAATATGTAAAGAGTTTCAATACAATTGTATTGTTACAAATATGCAAAGAGTTTCAATACAATTATATTGTTACAAATATGTAAAAAATTTTAATGTGCCTCGCCTCTATCCAAATAATACATAGCAGACCTTTGATCTATCCAAAGTCTTTTTAAACGCCAAAGAAAACACCTTTACAGGTAGCCGTTCCCATTACGCGGACGTTGGGTTGCCATATA
Organism: Amaurobius ferox; assembly: GCA_951213105.1. Lineage (NCBI taxonomy): Eukaryota > Metazoa > Arthropoda > Arachnida > Araneae > Amaurobiidae > Amaurobius > Amaurobius ferox. Next base: position 84,553,278 of record OX578155.1, on the reverse strand, counting down.
TTGAATTTCGGGACTGGATTACAAGATTCTTCAATTTATCGCCAACTTGGCGAGTTTGCCTTTGCTCTATTCAAGGAGAAAACACCTTAACAGGCAGACATTCCTATTAAGTGAATGTAGGGTTGCCATATTTTAAATATAGGGCATGGGTTACCGTATTTGTCACTTTATCACCAATTTGGCAACTTTTTCGAAGACATTCTCAAAATAACGGTTATTCTAGGAGATACAAGCTCTTTCTGGAAATTAAGGAGCTACGACGGAGAGTATATATAAAAGGAGTCATCGCTTGCTAGATTTGGCGATTTATCGCCAATTTGGCTTCAAATGTTCTCTTCGAGTGTTCTTCGAGTTTTCGAATGTTCTTGAACTTTTTCAAAATAACGAATATTCCGGGAGATGCGAGCCTCTCCTGAAAATTTTTACGGAGAGTGTATAAAAGGAGTCATTGCGCAGTTTGATAGCAGTTGACGTGACATGAGCTAAAGTGGACTGTGACATACGTTCGTGTTTAGAGAATAGTGTTGGCTATTTTGTGAATTAACTGAGCATTTAATTGATGTTTTATCGTATGCAACAGTTGTTTAATGATTTGCAGATGTTACATCATATATGGGGGCATAATGTTACGCCATATGGAGCATAATGTTACGTCATATGGGGGCATAACGTTACGTCATATGAGGACATATAATGTCACTTCATTTGGGGGGGGCATAATGTTATGTCATATGGAGGCCTAATGTTACGTCACATGGGGGAGGGGGCACAATGTTACGTAAAAAAGACCCTCTAAATCCCGCAAATTAAATGTACTTGTCCCCTGAACAGAGAATGTCCGTATATATTGAATAAAAGTAATGATCGTAATAAAGTAACAGGAATTGTGAAAAAAGTTACACTTAATTTTCAAATATATTGAGTTATCGCCAAATTGGCGGCATTTCCTAAAAGTCTTCAACTTCAGTTCTTCCTTGTGGTCTCTCCACTGCTAGATTTTGAGTTTGGATCACACCTGCAGGCATGACTGTTGTGGCGTCCGTTTAAGGTGTAATGTAATCTAACTCGGCGAACCATCTCCATCGAGTTCTCAGAGCAATCTGACGTTCGCATGAAAAAGAAATCTGATGTGGGCAACACATGGCTTTCCTTATATAATGCAATGAATTTACTACTTTTACACTAAAAAAAGAATAGGTTTTTCTTATAGTATATACTAATGTTCTTTCCAAGATATTGAATTTTCGACAATTAATCGTCATTTTCATTGATTTAGCGTCATTTTATCCATTTGGCGAGATTTTCGTTAATTTGACAACATTTCAAAAAGTCGCCAAGTTGGCGACATTCCGCCAAATTTGTCGCCAAAAGCTCGCCAAGTTTTACTGACGGAGAAATAAGTTATTCTTATAGCAGATAAATGACTATTGGCGTTCAAATGCAAAAGTATTACTCGAAGTATCTTTTCTCATGAATGGAACGAGCTAGATCCACGAGAATGATGTCACCCAATTTATCGCATGGTATTACATATGAAAAGTGAACATGTTTCGCAATAGGAAATATACATTTTTTATTTTATATGACTTTTTGATAATTTTTTTGAAAAATGTGCAATATCTCGAGAAAGGTTTATGTTAGCGTTCTAAAATTTATGTTAATCGTTTTCTAATGAAAAATTACATAAGAAATGTCTATTTGCGTAACTTTATTGGCGATTTTGATTTTTTGACGATTTTTTCAAAATTTCACTCAAAAATTTAGAGGGGTTCTGAACATTCGATTACGTTTAAAAACAATAGGCTTCCAGTATTCACGAATTGTGATTTTTATACCAAATTTTGTTCGAATTGGTCCATTCGTTCGTCAGTTATCGTCTCCACAGACTCACTGACACACACACACACACATAGACATCATTTCAAAAATGTTTGATTCGTGATCGGGGATGCTTGAAACGTGCTCTCCCGTCGCAAACTCGAATTCGAATTTTCGACCCCGTCACAATACTTTCCTTATACATTATGTATATAAGGAAAGTAACTAAGCACTTCCTTCAGAGATGATGGGGTAGGCTCCAGAAGGTTTCGATTGTTGATACAGCATTTTCAAGAAATCGAATCATGGGAAACATGCGATCCTTGAGGTTTTTGTACAAATGAAATATGACGGATGAGCATTTAATGGTGGGAAGTTTGTGCTATAGGCATATTTTAGTCGTATAGTTATAATCATTTAATGTGGGATACTTCATTAAATAGACATATGGGAGAGAGTTTAATTTATGGTCAAGATTGGTTGCGAAGAATGCAGGTTTTGATGAAAAGAAGACACATATTTATTCTCTGGTGATATTAATAGCGTGGGATAGAATTCACTACGATCACAATAAGTATGCGACATGAGAAAATACTTCGGAATAAAAATTAGAAAAGAATAGGGTACGTTAATTGGGGAAACTTAAAATTTCTGTATCATATCCCCCCTCTCCGAAAACAAAAGATTGGGCACAGACACGCTTAATGCCTAAGTCTTTTCAAATAGTATTGGGGAAGGGTGGGGGGTCATAACATCTGTATCATATTTTCTATGTATTAAACAAAAAGTAAAAAGATAAAAAATGAAAATTATTACAATTTAAAAACTTCAAGAAAATGCTTCTTAAACAATTAAAGACTATAAAATTTTTACAGGCACTAAGTGAAAATCCTAAGTGGTAGTTATCAAATAAATCACGCTAATGAATTATTTTTCAAAAAACTTCTACAGAAAATGCTAAAATGATTCAGCAAAAAGAAAAAAAAAAGTTAAATTGCATTTAAACGCATAATTTACAGTCCATTTTCCGCAAAATAGTTTTGCATTTAAAGGCTCGAACCGCAGAAAATTTCTGGAGCATAAAGGACTTGATTAAATTTGATTCCATTTACAGCGCCATTTTTTATATTTTAGTCGACTATTCTTAGCAAATTCCCTTTCATATTGTCCGACCATCAGGCATAATCCACGTAGAAGGCCTCTACAATCTACTAACGAAGAAAGAAAAAAATATATATAAAAAATTAGTCTTTAGAATTTTTTCGTCGTTCCTTTGTCAGAACATTACATCCTATTCTATTTTTTCTTTACGTCGTAGAACTTCGAACTCTTCGTTCCAAAACTTTTGTCATGTTGCCAAAAAAGAACTTGTATAAAAGAGCTAAAAAATAAAAGCTCCGTAACATAAAAGAATCAAAGCAAGGAGGAAAAAAAATCAGTTGGTGGTAGTGGAAGTAGAAGTCTCTTCCAAACGAGATCACATGATACGCCAAACGACTCCTCATCCCGTGACGTCACTTTTAGAATGTTGCTCCGAAGAAATATATAAAGACAGAAATGAAATCGGAGGTGTCATTTCATGATCGTCTGCTGGCTTGAAATGGAGCCACTTTGTTGATAACTATTTCTTTTCCTCCGTTGGCAACATTTGATTTTAAATATTTTTTGAGGCATTCAAGATATTGTTCTGCACATTTCATTGTCTTTTGCTGTTTCCAACATGTGGAAAGAGAATATTTATTTTTTTAAATGTTTCCAGGGGTATCGTATTTTACATTTCAACTTATTGTCTCTGGCAATTTATCTGACACATTTATTTTTTTTCCTTTTAACATTTTTTGGAAAAAGAAAAACATTAAATTTGGCTTTTTTTTCTAGAAATTTTAATAAAGATATATTATTTTTTATAATACAATGGCTGCTGCTTGGTTTACCACTTAATTAAATCAGTGGCTTTATTCAGAGTCGTTTTTAACTGTAGGCAAATGCTTGGAGATGTCTTACAATGATATCATGCAATGTAAACTAATGTGGATATATGTCATGCAATGTAGTCATGCAAATGTATGTCATACAATATAGACAAATATAATGTAGAAAAATGTGGGTATGTAATGCAATGTAGTCAGTCCTGCAAATGTATGTCATGCAATGTAGTCCTGCAAATGTATGTCATGTAAATGTAGTCCTGCGAATGTATGCAATGAAATGTAGTATTGCAAATGTATATCATGGAATGTAATCCTGCAAATGTATGTCATGCAACGTAGTCCTTCAAATGTATGCTTTGCAATGTAGTCCCGCAAATGCATGGCACGGAATGTAATCCTGCAAATGTATGTCATGCAATGTACACAAATGCAATATAGGAAATGTCATGAAATGCATAACTCATCATAATAATTTAACCATCGAAAACAATTTTGAATTGCTCGCCTTTTTACTTTCTTTATATACATATAATGTAGAAGGAAAGTATTGTGACGGGGTCGAAAATTCGAATTCGAGTTTTCAACGGGAGAGCACGTTTCAAGCATCCCTGAACACGAATCAGGCGTTTTTGAGATGATGTCTGTGTGTGTGTGTGCCAGTGAGTCTGTGGAGATAACTGACGAACGAATAGAGCGATTCGAACAAAATTTGTACAAAAATTGAAATCCATCAATACTGGAAGCCTATTATTTTATATGCAATCGGATGTTCAGAACCCCTATAAATTTTCGAGTGAAATTTTAAAAAAATTATAAAAAAATTAAAACCTTGAATAAAGTTACGTAAATAGTGATTTCTTATGTAATTTCTCATTAGAAACGATTGACATAAATTTTAGAACGCTAGCATGAACCGTTCTCGAGATATTGCACATTTTTCAAATAAATTTATAAAAAATTCCATAAATTAAAAAAAAGATATTAACTGTTGAGAAAAATGTTCACTTTTCATATATTCACTTTTCATCATGCGATAAATTTGGTGACATCGTTCTCGTGGATCTAGCTCGTTCCATTCATGAGAAAAGATTCCTTGAGTAATGCTTTTGTATTTGAACGCCAATAGTCATTTATCTGTTATAAGAATAACTTATTTCTCTGTGCATAACGCTTGGCAAGATTTTGGCGACAAATTTGACGGAATGTCGCCAACTTGGAGACTTTTTTAAATTTTGCCAAATTAACGAAAATCTCGCCAAATGGATAAAAATGATGCTAAATCACTGAAAATGACGACTCATTGACAAAAATTCAATGTCTTGGAAAGAATATAAGTATCTACTATAAGAAAAACCTATTTTTTTTACTGTAAAAGTAGTAAATTCATTGCATTATATAAGGAAAGGCATGTGCTGCCCACATCAGATTTTTTAATAAATACTCCAAATTTATATCGAAAATAAATGACACAATTCTAGCTTCCTCAGAATTACAGTGACAGTGACGATAAATCGCAAAATATGGCAACCACGCCACCGAACCTCAAAATATGGCAACCCTACATTCACGCAATAGGAATGGCCGCCTGTAAAAGTGTTTTCTTCTTGAATGGAAGCAACGGTCTGCAACGTATTATTTGAATGGAAGCAAGGCGCAGTTAAATTTTTCACATATTCTTAACAATATGATATAGAAATGATTGCATTAGAAGGTAGAGTGGATATTCACAATTCAGTCATTTCCTTACCAGCTCAAACTCTTTCACCGTTTACAATCCGATTTAGGATGAATCCTTTTTTTATCCAGCATTTTATCACTCCGGGAGTGCGATTGAGCCCACCCTCTCCTTCCGACGCGATTCTAAAGATCAATCCCTCTCCTTTCACCCCCCATAAACTCATCCTCGTGCTCCACACACATTTCCCAAAAGATTGAAAGTCCAAATACCCCCCTCCCTCCCTCCCTCAGAAAAGCGCGGGGAAGAGAAAAAATTGACATCCGAAAGCCAGTGACGACATATTTATCGCCACACCTTTCCACGCCTCTGGCAGCGGTGCGAAAATAAATAAGAAATTATGAAGGGACCCGTCTTTTTATATGGTGGAAAGCGGTGTATACATTTTATTTTCGAAAAAATTATTAACCATTTTTTTTCTTACTTTTTTTGTACATCTATTACGTACAGTCAAGCGAATTTTCGGAAATACCGGATGGGACATGCCCAACACCGAAAGTAATGACCCTCCTCCTTACCGCCCCCCCCCCCCCCCCCACGCACGCATACACAATACACAAAGAAGCTTTATCTATAATCAATCTTTAAGTACTATATGTTACAAAAAAAAATGTCAATTTTTGCATCAGAAATGACATTTCAAAAACAAGAAGTAAAAACCGAAAAACCTTAGTGACCTTGGCGTGAAAAATAGCCGCGATACAATTTTTGTGTTAGTGAAGTCATTAGTCCCCTCGGAGGGGGAGGGGAGGTACATTGTCAAGTATGGTGTCGATCGAAATATACCCTCCTCCTTACCGCCCCCCCCCCCCCGCACGCACGCATACACAATATCTATAGTCAATCTTTAGTCAATCTTTAAGTACTATATGTTATAAAAAAAAAAATGTCAATTTTTGCATCAGAAATGACATTTCAAAAACAGGAAGTAAAAACCGAAAAACCTTAGTGACCTTGGCGTGAAAAATTGCCGCGATACAATTTTTGTGTTAGTGAAGTCATTAGTCCCCTCGGAGGGGGAGGGCAGGTACATTGTCAAGTATGGTGTCGATCGAAATATTTTTTCAAGTCCTTTAAAGTGAAGGATAACACGCCATAATTGTGTTCATATGGATCCACGAGACCGATTTTTGAAAAATTTTCTTGTAAAATTTGGGGGGGGGGGGGAGAAAAAAAAACCCACAAGCTATTTAAAAAGGGATTTTGGTTGGAGACAATCGAGTTGATTGACAATCCCAGTTAATTTTCATAAACAAAATTCTCATTGAAATTGAGAGGTTAGCAGTTCATCGTTTTCTGAAAACAAAACTCCAATTCTATAGTAATGGTTATACATAATATATCCCATGAATAAACTTGGTTTTGAAATTACTTACAAGACAGACTTCCAGTGGATTTCACTAGTTTTAACAAACACGTCTATATAAATAAAATTGAAAATCTGTCTGTCTGTATGTGTTTTTGTCTCATCACTACAGGAGAACGGCTGCACCGAATTGGATAAAATTTTGTGGATAGCCGTGAAAAAGCCCTCTTAAAATTTAGTCCATATTTCCATCTTCTAGGAACAGTGGTTGTAGAGATATTAATAAAAAACTCACAATTAAAACTTCCGCAGAGATAGCATTATGCAGACGATATTTTTTCCCACCAATTTATTTGAAGAAAATTATATCATGTCGCTTGGCAGCGGATTTAAATACAATCCGATTATGCAGCAGACGATTTGTATTAAATCTTTTCCAATTTAAATAGTAAAGAAATGTATAACAAAATAAATTTTATCGAAATTCCGTATTTAGCTGGATTATGTTCATTACGGCCTTCAGGTTTAAAGATTACGAGTATTATTGATATTTTGTAAGTAGTAAGGGTAATCTTCTACTAATAATCGGGTATATATTCTAATGTACGCGAATATATATATATATATATCTTCTCATACAATTTCAGCGCTTTCATTTTGACATAAATTGATTCAATTTCGTATCTTGTGTAAATTTGTTTACAAACGGTATGTTTTTAATTCTTCATATCTGCCTGTGCAGATAATTTAGTAGAGATAACAGAGATACTTATACACTTCTTTTTAGGAGCATTAATTTAAATATTTTAATAGAATGTTTTGAATGGCAATGTCATTTAGAATACTATAGGAATTTGCACATGATTGTGAATTTTAAGTTTCTTTATAATGTGTATTCCGTACGATGCTAGTAGATAAGAAAAATCTGTTGTGACCAGCATATGACTTTCCCTGCAGACTCATATTCACGTTCTCTTTATTTCTTCAACAATTCATTACTTATCTACCAAACTTATCCAATCTCTTATCCAAACTTATCCAATATCTTACCAAACTTAAAATTTGGTGATTTCTATCAAATTTTATAAAATTTGGCCTATTAGCTTTTCAGCTAGAGTCGACACAGCAATTTTTGTGGACCATTTAGCAAAAGAGGCGGGTTTTCTTATCCCGAATCGTACCAAAATCTAATCAGCACTAGCGTGAACCACAAGGGACTTACATACCAAATTTTATAAAATTCGATCAATTAGTTTTACCGTTATAGTGAATACATACATTGCACAGACAGACACACACACAGAGGTCACACTAAAAATGTTGCGATTTTCGGCATGATTCCAATACTTTCCCCATACATTACCATGCATTGCAGGTAAAGTAAAAAATCTGATGTGGGCAGCACATGACTTTCCCTGCAGACTCAAAATCAAATTTTCTTTATTTCTTTAATAATTCATTAAATTGAGTTCAATTGCACAAAATAACACTAAATTTGCATTTTTAATTCAATTTCTGTTTTTATTTGGTAATTGGACATTTTTCCAAAAGTAGCATAACTAAATGCGAAAATATCAAATATCGAGAACGATTAGTCCTAGAGTTCTTCTTATTCTTTTCCTCATCAAAAGTTACGTATAAAACAAGCATTTAATTGATATATTTGAACATACGTAGCTTTTTTTTAGATTTTGACGATTTTTGAGGGCCATTTCGTAAAAAGAGGCAGGTTGTTCTTTTCCGGATCGTACCAAAATCTAATCAGCACCAGAGTGTCCCACAAGTAATTTATATATCAAATTTTGTGAAATTTGGACAATTAGTATTTTAGCTAGAGCGGATAAATGAAATTTTTACAGACCATTTCGCAAAAAAAGGAGGTTCTGTTTTTACGAATGGTACCAAAAACTAATCAGCACCAGGGTCACATCCAAGTGATTTTCCTACCAATTTTATGAAATTCGGTCCATTAGTTTTTGAGTTAGAGTGGATACCTACATTGCACAGACAGACAGACAGACAGACAGACACACAGACAGACACACACACAGACGTCACGCTAAAAATAGTTTTTTCGTATTTTAGAGGTCTCGAAACGTGTAGATCCGTCGAAAACTCGACTTGCGATTTTCGACATGATTCCAATACTTTCCCTATACATTACCATGTATTGCAGGGAAAGTAAAAAGCAAAAAAAATAATTCATCCTTAATAGAATATCATGCGTACGCTATTATGTGTACGCTACACCAGTTTTTTTATCCAATGTTTTTGTGTCTCCTCCAAACAGATCAAAGATCAATCTGCTTCCACCCTTTTACGGCCAACGCCCCCCCCCCCACACACACACACACTTCTTTGCCCTACACACAAACCCATCGGAACCGTTCTTATTTACGCTCTACATATTTCTGAAAGAACGACAGAGCAAATATTCCCGAGAAAGGGCGGGTGAGAGAAAAAATGACATTCGAAATCAGTGACGACACATTTATTGCCATCCCCTTTTACGCCACTGCCAATGGCGTGAAAATGATATGAAAAAAAAAGCGAGATTCAGCATCCCCCGACCCCCCCCCCCCCCCCCCCATCTACTCCTACTCCATTGCGTTAGAGCGGTATCCTTGTCGGCTGTCCATCTGTCTGTTCTTTTCGGTTTGCCCAAATATTCGTCACGGTAAGGGTTGCAATAAATATGTGAACGCGAAGCCAGGTTGCCAATTTGAACGTTAAATTGTTGTGATTTCTTGTTTGCGAAATGGCCCGCAAAAATCGTCAAAATCTAAAATAAAATACTACGTATGCTCAAATATATCCATTAAATGCTTGTTTTATACATAACTTTTAAGAATTAAAAGAATAAGACAAACCCCATTACACTAGTGCTAACCGTTCTCGAGATATTTTAGTTTTTTCGCTTTTACGCTGCGCACCGTTGAAAAAACGTCCAGTTTCCAACTGAGAACGAAACTTAAATCAAAAGTGCCAATTCAGTGTCATTTTAAATGATTGTGGGCGTTATTTTGTGCAATTAAACCCAATATAATGAATTATTGAAGAAATAGAGAGTTTATTTATTTATTTTTTTTTTTTTAAGTACACAGTTTCCAGTGTCGTGACCAGTATTAAGCGCGGTTAAGAGACAGACCTTTAAGAGCCCAAGAAACATGATGGCTTAGTGTGAGTTGGGATATTTTCGGCTGTCAGGAAACAATTATTCCCTACAAAAATCGATTAAATTAAACTGGAGTGGACCAGAATTAATTTTAAACAGTAGCGTATTTTAACATTAAATTGTGGGGGGGGGGGTCAGTTTTAGATATCAACTTCAAGGGGTCCAAGTTAGAGGTTTGCACGGACTCGGGCCAGACTCGTGGGCTTGGGTCCAACCTGGCCAACGGGTTCGCGCATAGCCCGCAGACTTAGGCCCGACCTGTTCCACAGGCCGGGCTCATGCCACGTTATATTAAATTCGGGTCGGTTGGGCGGGGTCAAAATAAGTAGAAAAGCCAATAGGTACTGTTTGTTTACTTAAAACTGAACACTGGTATTTTATTTTCAATTTTTTCTGTGATTTTAATTACAATTATTAGAGTCCGAATGTTTTAAAATTACCAAAATTAAATAAATTGTACTCTTAAAGTAAAACACGCCCGACGATTTCTTTCCGATAACAAATATTGAATGGAAATTTATTTGAGCAAACTGTTACAATTTAAAATTAATATATGGATAAGACGAATTATTGTCCTTGAAATTATTTATATTCGTATTCTTAACATATCCACCACTATTAATTTAAAATTATTAAATTTTAAAAATATTCATAACAATGTCGCAATCAAAGAAAATCTAATGTGGGTAACACATGACTTTCCTTACATAATGCAATGAATTTACTACTTTTACAGTAAAAAAATACGTTTTTCTTATAGTAGATACTTATATTCTTTCCGAGATCTTGAATTTTCGACTATTATTCGTCATCTTCATTGATATAGCGTCATTTTTATCCATTTGCCAACATTTAAAAAATTCGCCAAGTTGGCGACATTCCGCCAAATTCGTCGCTAAAATCTCGCTAAGCGTTATGGACGGAGAAATAAGTTATTCTTATAGCAGATAAATGACTATTGGCGCTCAAATACAAAAAATATCTTTTCTCATGAATGGAACGAGCTAGATCCACGAGAATGATGCCACCCAATTTATCGCATGATATTACATATGAAAAGTGAACATATTTCTCAACAGTTAATATTTTTTTTTTAATGTATGGGATTTTTTGATAAATTTGTTTGAAAAATGTGCAATATCTCGAGAACAGTTCATGCTAGCGTTCTAAAGTTTATGTCAATCGTTTTTTAAGGAAAACTTACATAAGAAATGTCTATTTGCATAACTTTATTAAAGGTTTCAATTTTTTGATGATTTTTTCCATATTTCACTCGAAAATTTACGGTGTTCTAAACATTCGATTACGTTTAAAAACAATACGCTTTCAGTATTTACGAATTGTGATTTTTGTACCAAATTTCAATCGAATCACTCCATTCGTTCGTGAGATATCGTCTCCACAGACTCACTAACACACACACACACACAGACATCACCTCAAAAATGTTCGATTCGTGATCAGGGATGCTTGAAACGTGCTCTCCCGTCGAAAACTCGAATTCGAATTTTCGAACCCGTCACAATACTTTCCTTATACATTATATATATATAAGGAAAGCAAAAATAAATATGTATATTTACATAGGAAGTTTAATCGCATTGAAATACTTTTAAAAATACTAACAATTAATTGTGGCATATAACGTATTTGTTTTGCAATCACTGAAGTCAAGAATATGTGGTGCTGATAAACTCTAACAAAAAGGCATTGCATTGTTCAATGATAATTTAAATGGGGGAATAAAGAATTTTTTTTAAACATAATCTCAGTGAAAAGCCGTTTTCTCATTTAGTTTCTGATATTATTAAACTAAAATATTAAATAAAAACACACTATCCACTAATGCTCATTCTTGATTTGCATAGATTTTTCAAATCTGGGTTCTTTTTAATTTATTACTATATGTAATATAACTTGTGTTTAATTCCATTAATGCAAATTTGGATCATCATACGGACTTCAATGTATTGAAAAAAAAAAAAAAATCTGGCCTGTCTGTTTGGGGCTGGCTTTGAGTGCTTTCAGAATGGGCTAGGCTCGGGTGAAATACACTCTATAACAAAAAAATCGACGCGCCAAGAAGGAGTTGTCCGATTGCGATAAAAATTGGTGGATGTGAAGAACATACACAGAAAAATAAACTATTAATATTTCAGAACAATTTAATGATTTAGAGTTTGACCCTATACAAAGGAAGGAAGTCAATAACGCGTTGGTCCACCTCTTGCCTGGATGCAAGATGTCACCCGGCGTGGCATAGACTGATAAAGTTCACGGTTGGTGTCCTGCGGAATATCTTGCCGAATTGTCTCCAACTGTCGGGCTAAATCGTCAATATTCCGGGATGGTTGCGATCGCCTTCCCATAACGTCCCAAATGTGCTGTATGGGAGAGAGATCAGGAGACCTAGCTGGTCAAGGAAGTGTTGGGCAAACCGGAAGACAATTCATAGCAACACGTGCCGTGTGCGGCCGGGCATTATCTTGTTGAAAAGTAAGTCCGGGGTGTTGCAAAAAAAACGGTAACACAACCTGTCTACGTATGGTCTAGAATGTTGTCTACGTACCGCTGTGCTGTCAGTGTGCCAGAAATGACTATCAAAGGGGTCCGGCTAACAAAGGAGATGGCACCCCAGCCCATACCCACCTGCAGATATACACCTGCCTAGATATATACCTGCTGAATGCGCAGTTCCGATTCGCTGGAGCTCCCACTATTTATTCATTGGACACCAAATTTTATTCATTTGCATGTTCGCTTAAAATGTTTTTGCATACGAAATTTCCTTACAATCGGACAACTCCTTGGTGCGTCGATTTTTTTTGTTATAAAGTATATTTAAAAAAATTCTTGGGTTTTGGCAGAGTAAAATCTTAATATTTTCGGGGCAGATAAAATTTTAAATTAGACCTGAGCAGACATTCACTAAATAACTGGTCTTGCTTTTTTCTGCAAGCTTCAAAAACCGGAATGTTTAAAAATTTGCAGACTTCGGGTTTTATAGCAGTACCTTCCTATTACAGTCACGCAGTAGCCGAAGCACTTCTTTCTGAATTCTTAGTTTCTGAAATCTGAGAACTTCTCTCGTTGTGGGTGCAAACACTGTTGATGGAGTGAATAGCAACGAAGTGCTGTAATTCCGAGTTGATTTGTTGCTTGAGACAAGCAACCATGAATAGAGACATGTGTTTGCATAGTATTACGTAGAAGTGCATATTATACTATAAATACAATGATAACCCAGAAAAAGAGGGGCGGGGGTCGACGATCGAAATGGTAAATGTGATATAAAAATAGGATCAGATAAAATAAGTGGGTCAGAAACCGTTCAGAAGCTTTCTAGAAGAAGAGCTTTTGTATGACGCTGAGGATCAGGGAAAGAGAATCCATGGGGCCTTGGCCTTAGGGATGTTAAATCTAGGGGTGTTATCTGGGGGGGGGGGCAAAATTTTGCCTAATTTTTTGGGTGTTCGCCGGTCAGAGTTGGAAATTTGTAGGGTGATCTCCCCGGCAATTGCAGCATACCGCAGGAGATTCCCTTGGATGCCTGCAATCCCTGGTGTGATGCAAACCAGCACATTTGAGAATCTACTCGGGAAATTGCAACACTCGGACGAATGGCCGTATCTCTGACAGTTGTAACACATTTTAACTACATTGGATTTAAAATGGGTAACTTTAATAAAGTGGAGTAGTGATTTGATTTCCATAAAATTGGAATAATTTCCTGACGGGGGTAAAAGGGCAAGGAAGAGGGGGAGGGGTGACCTCGATGTTCTATGCATTAATTGCGTTAGGAGCATGACATGATGCCCTTGTTTTTATTATTATTATTATTTCTTTTTTTCATTATTGGAGGTTAAAACGGATTGTTTTTCTAGTTCAAGGATTTCAGAACAACAAACTGAATGAAGATTCAGTGGATTATTTTTATCACATGTGCGTTTAGGACGCATTGCGAAACTTTTCAATTTCGGAGAGGGATTGAACCTCCTAACCCCCCTTAAATACGCCCCTGATGTTAAAATAGCTTGTAATTTTTTTTGACAAATTTAGCAAAAAAAAATTGTAAACCTGTATACATACAACTTTATACGTGAGTCCGGCGCATTAGCGGCCAATTTCATGTTGTCTTCTATAGACCGAAAAGCAATACACATAAAACGTACATTAGACAAGACAGATAAAATAGAGGTCAGAGGAAGATAAATTTTTATTAAAACACTTCTAAAAAAGTTCTCTCCAGTGCAGAAATACAAGATGTGTTCCAGGTTCTCCTTTTCCACAGAGCAAACAATGCGTTGTAGTGAGCTGGGTGAAATCTTTTAAAATAGGCAATAAAAGACTCAGGGTCAATGACTTAAAAAAAATAGGGTCATCCTTCTTTGTGACACTGCCACGAATGGTAAACCTTATTTGGCAACCCTGTATAATTAATCACAATTATGGCATGTTATTCTCATTTTAAAACGCTTGATAAATATTTCGATTGATACCAAACTTGACAATGATGTACCTCTCCCCCCTTTCCGAGGAGCCTTATGACGTCACGAACACAAAAATTGTATGGCGGCTATTTTTCACTACTATGATTAAAACCGTTAGGTTTCTTGATCATTGAACCAAAATTAACCCCTGTTATGCATAATTATATCAAATTTTGTCCTATGCCGATATGATAAGAAAATATAAAATTTCGAATTAATTTCGAAATATTTGCTCGAATTTCAAAAAATTCTATCTAGTTCTAGATTTTTCGATAACAAAACCAGATAAAGTTCTTGGAAAATCCATCAATATCTGTGGCAGCTATTGCGTATACCAGAAATTGAATAGACTGTACTGACGGGTATCAGTCTAAAAATAGCCAGAGCGTATTCAGGATGTCCTAAAACCTATATTGACATCAAAATCTTGAAATAGAAAGTTTTCGCGAAAAAACTACTTTCTCCATATACTATTCAATAGTTGTGAAAAACAGGCATATTATGTTATTAATTTTATTCAAAGTTCGTTGGAAAGTACGCTCCTTGATCTTGCCTGCGTAAAGACAAACTCTGTGATAATATTTTTAATAAATAAGAAACCGATTTGTGTGAAAATCGTCCAAAATTGAGCATCAATGTTAAGTAACTCAACAATAAGAAGTTTGAATTTTAACAAATTCTCGTTGACATACATTGTCACTTGACCTCGGGTATTTCTGTATGGAATTTCTGAGCTATGCGTCGATTACATTTTCCATTCCTCGCGACAAACATACATATAGACATACATTTTCTTTTATTATAAAATTTCAGTTTTTGTCCATTTTTGCAAGCCTAATAAGAGACAAGTTCTATTTTTCATTACTGTAATAAAATCTAATTCTCACCAGAATAATGTTTATAGTAACTTATTCAAAAACTATAAATTATGTATTTTACCAATTTTCAAACTATCAGTCGCTTCGAAAGTATCACTAATTACAAACTCGCTTTTAAAGTAAAACTTCTTCCTCTAAAATACAAACGAGCAAGCATCACTACTTTCAACTTTTTAACGGATCAGAAGTGTTTAAAATTACATCATTTTAAAACTCCCGTAACATGGACTATATCAATTTAATTTAACTCACAAAATTCTTAATAGCATTAGCCTCGTAACACATGAAGCGCTTTCGAAATGACGTCAGAAGTTTCAAATGTTTGCTCTAAGGCTCCTATATATATATACAGGCTCGCGCAGCAGCGGCCATCTTGATTCCCAGCTGAAGCGATGGCTGTATATAATAAAAAAAAAAGGGTTACTTTCACACTATCTCGAGAAAATCAAAATATTCAAAACTACTTTCTTGAATAATTGGCACAATCATTTGAAAGCAGGAACATCTGTTTTACAGCTAAATTACGTATCAAATATCAACCATGTGACATGTGAGTGCCATTGAAATAGCACAGGCACATTCACTGGAAAGGTTGGAACCAAAATGGCGGTTAGGTCAGCTTGCACATTTAGGAGCCTTAGCTTGCTCTAAACCTATTAAATACACACGCTGACGCAACAGCGGCCATCTTGACTCCTAGTTGAAGGTATGGCTGGCTGTACATGATGAAAAGAAGACTACTTTCTAGTTCTTTTTTTTAAAATCTCGAGAATATAAAAACATTTTAGGCTACTTTCTTGATTGGTACATTTTTTTGAAATCAGAAGCACTTATTTTACAGCTAAATAGCGTATCAAATATACGAGCGCCTCAATCGGAAGAGCTGAGTCTGCTAGTCTGCTGAAATTCGCGCCTGACGTGTGTATCACGTGGTATTCTGGCGGGAGTGCGTTGCAGTAAATAGCCTCTCGTATCAAATATCAGCCACGTAACATGCACGCGCCATTGAAATAGCACAGGCAGACGATTGGTAATTTTATATGGCTATATATATATATATGCGCGTGTGTATTTTCAATATCAAAATCACGCATTAACTAATTGCACTGTACATTTCCTCATGAAGAAAATAAAGAACTGTATTCATTCACCGCGGCCACATATCTACGGACGTCACACAAAAAGACAAAAAGAAGAAATAAACAATCAATCGGAAGACCTGAGTCTGCTAGTTAGCTGAAATTCGCGCCTGACGTATGTATCACGTGATATTATGGCGGGAGTGACTTTGCAGTGAATAAGCGCTCGTGACGATAACTCACCGGACCAGTTGGAATCAAAATGGCGGATGTGTCAGCCTGCATATTTAGGAGCCTTAATTTGTTCACTTTAAGTTCCGCTGAATGCATTTCCTATAAACCGTATAACACAATCAATACAGCCAGTTTATTTAATATTCAGACACATCCTTAATTACCTTATTAATTATTCATGAAATAAATTCACGATCTTCAGCCCGTAATTAAGAAATGGCGCTAGGTCTTATTCAAGAGGCATTATAACTTCAGCGGCAATAAAAACACGTAGTAAAGAAAACAGTGGGTATACGGCGCTGCGATCGGCTTTCATAGCAGAAGAGAGCGACGAGCAGACGAATTATCAATTAGAGTTTTACGGTGATCAAATATACGATGTTATCATTAAAGGAAGATTACTATAAGTGAGAATAAGTGTTACGCGTGATGTTTGGGTTAAGATTTTGCCTAAATTTGATTGGAGATTTAAATTCGAAAATAATTTCAAGTAGTTTTGAAACTTTGTCAATGTTTCGTTTTATTAGTTTCCCTGCAATACATGATAATGTATAGGGGAAAGTATTGGAATCGTGTCGAAAATCGCAACTCGAGTTTTCGACTGATCTACACGGTTTAAGACCTCTATAACACGAAAAATCTATTTTAAGCGTGACGTCTGTGTGTGTGTGCGTGTCTGTGTGTGTGTGCAATGTATGTATCCACTCTAACTCAAAAACTTATCGATCGAATTTCATAAAATTTGGTAGGTGAGTCACTTATGGGAGACCCTGGTTCTGATTAGATTTTGGTATAAATCGGGATAACAAAACCTGCTTTTTATGATAAATGGCCCGCAAAAATCGTCAAAGTCTAAATAAATGACTACGTATGCTCAAATGCAGCAATTAAATACTTGTTTTATAAGTAATTTTTAATGATGAAAAGAATAAGACCAACCCCACTAATCTAGAACTAGCCATTCTCGAGATATTTTAGTTTTTTTCGCATTTTTGCTTCGCCGGTTTGGAGAATAAGTCTAGTTACCAAATGAAAACGAAAGCTGAATTAAAAGTGTAAATTAAGTGCAATTTCAATTAATTATGCGTGTTATTTAGTGCAATTAAACTCAAATGAATTATTAATGAAATAAAGAAGCAAAAATGATCAATCAAGTATAAGCATTGATTATGAAACACTTTCCAACTGAAAGGCAATTTCATTTAAAAATTTTTTAAATGTGATACATTCAGTGGTGATATCTTTTACATTATCACAGTACTACAGTAATTTATTATACTTAAATATGTAAAACTGTATCGAAATATAAATCATCTGATTCTCTATGAAAAATCAATGAATATTTCATTCATATAACTTGTATTCCTGACTCCAGAGCTAAATAATTTTGTGTTGTTGTTGTTGATTGTTGATGTTGAAACCCAGACCGTCCGACCTACCAGAAAGGTGTAAGGTAACAGTTTGGACGGTCGGGAAGTGCCATCCAATTTCGACCGGAACCCAGTGGGGGAGGCATCCACAGGGACCGTACCCTCCTTCCCCTACCACCAACCTCTCGGAAGGACTTTCGGACCCACATGTTTAACGTGATCGTACTCCGCATGAACACGGCGGCAGTTTTGGCAGTGGCTGGAATCGAACCCGGGCTTACCGAGTGCAACTCCAGCGCGCTAACCAATGGGCTACCGCGCCCCAAAAATAATTTTGTGTGAAAAAAATGCAGCAATTCTTATGTAATTCATCTTACAATCGTTTCAGATATTTGCATTCTGCATAAGTTAAAATTAGGCTTCATTGAAGAAATAATAAAATTTTAGGGATCATTTAAAATCACAATTATTGTAATTGCGTAAGCACGGAATTTAGATACACAGATACGCAGATAATATGTGTGTGTGTATGTATTCAAAGTATTGGAATCGTGCCGAAGATCGGAACTCGAATTTTCGAAGGATCTACACGTTTTGGGACTTCTAGAACACGAAAAAACTATTTTTAGGAAGACGTCTATGTAAGAGTGTATCTGTGTATGTTTCTGTGTGTCTGTGAGGATATTACATCCACTCTAACTGAAAAACTAATGGACCGAATTTCATAAAATTTGGTAGACAGACAGACAGACAGACAGAATGAACAAAGTCATAAACACTTTTCAACTATGTTGTAAAGTGTTAAAAATGAATTTGAGTCTTCAGAAAAGTCATGTACTGTTTGTTCACTTCAGATATTTATTTATTTTTTTTTATTTTCAAATATTCAAACAAGAGTTATAAAAAAAAATTCAAAATATTAAATTCAAATTAACACTTTACAACATAGTTGAAAAGTGTTTATGACTTTGTTCATTTTGTCTGTCTGTACGTTCGCACGATAACTGCCGTAAAAATGACTTTATCAAAATGAAATTTTAGTATGTTGTTCAGACGGTCTGTGGGATCTATGGGAATATAAATCAATAATATCACCCAATTAGTTTTGGATGGAACCCGGGTTGAAAGAATAAAATACACCGAACCCTGTGGGACCTAATTTTTTAAACAGTTTTTAATCTAAGTTAAAATTCACAAATTACTTCGAAAATTTCAGGAATTATTCAAATTATTCCATAAAATATATAGAAAGGATTTAAGCAAAATATGTTCGGTATTTTTTTAAATAAAAATTAAAATAATAATTACACCCATGTTATATGAAGAGATCACGTGACCCACTTCTTAATAAAATATGGCATCCATCTTGTGTCAAAATCGCAATTTTTAAAGTTCTTTTTAATTTATATTTAATGTTGTATGCGTTCTAAAACCGCTTTAATTTTGCTTAATTTCTGTGCATCTACATTCTGAAACAACTAAGTTACAACATATTTCAGTTTAAATGATAATCAAACTTTGATCATTTCTACAACGAAGTCCAATTTTCACTTATGGAGAATGTAAACACATAAAGATGTAGGATGAGTTGCATAAGAATTGCTGAATTTCTTTAACACAAAATTACTTAGCTCTCTGAGTAACAGTTTCATAGAGAACAGACGATTTTATAGCAGACTTTTTCGATGAAGTTTTAAGCATAGAGTTAAATTACGTTTACGTCCATGATTTTAAGTTTCTAAATAAAATAAATTATTGTAGTATTGTGATGAATGAAAGGAATGGAATAAAAGTGTATGAATGAAATATTTACAGCTTTTACATAGAGAGCCAGTCGATTTATATTTCAATGATGTCATTTGAATAAAGTTAATTTTTTTCGATGAAGTTTTAAGTTTTCAAATGTAATAAATTATTGAATTATAGTGATAATTTAAAAAATATTACCGCTGAATGTATCGCAATTTAGAGATGTTTAAACCAGCCGACTTATAGTTCAATGACGTCATTTGAATAAAATTCATTTTTTTCGATGAAGTTTTAAGTTTTCAAATACAATAAATTAATGCAGTAACGTGATAATTTTAAAAATATTACCGCTGAATCACCGCATTTTAGAGATGTTTAAATAAAATTACATTGCAGTTGGAAAGTGTGTCATAATCACTGCTTTATGCATGATTGATCGTTCTTGTTATTTATTTGTTCGGGGTGGAAGCGTTTACATTTCCCGTATCGCTCCGTTTCTCCGGCAGAGAAATCCCAACCATAGATGTTATTCGCATAAAAAACTAATTGTTTAGTTTTAAAAATTAAATACTATTGATGAAACTAAATCAGATCTTTATCTTTAAATATTAAAAACAAATCAACCAAACCAAGAACATAGAATCCAAGACCATAGAACGGTATCTAATTCTAAACCCTATTTAATTTATATATAAACACTAAGCATATAACCACAAATTTTCTATATTAGAGCACATAGCTTATAACCGCGAACTGTAAACACTTAGCACATAACCACAAACTTTATATTTTAATTAATAACCTTATTTAATTTAGATTATACGAAACCAAGAACATAGAACACCAAACCAAGAACATAGTATTGCTTTTGCAATTTCATTCTTTGAAACTAAATCAAAAACTATTTTAATTTTAAAAACTAAATATGCTAAAATGTATTAAATGCTTGTTTTATACTATTGTGACCAGGCTATACACTCAGGATATCAAAAATGAGATTTTTCTTATACAATTAGCAACTTTTCTTATATATAAATGATCGTTAGCGATTTGTTTGTCGTAAAAATACAGAACTATGACATAAGTATTTTACGTCGCGAATGAGACGAACTGGGTCCACAAGAATGATGTTAACAAATTTGTCGCATGATATTACATGAAAAGAGAACATATGTCACGATAGCTTTTCCTTTTTTTTAATTACATGTAATATTTTTGATAAATTTATTAGAAAAATGTGTAATATCTTGAGAATGATTCATGCTAACCCTCGTGTCGTTCGCTTTCTTATGCAAAATTACGTAAGAATTGATTATTTATGTAACATTATTGAAGGTTCTGATTCTTTTTTTCAAAATTTCATTCAAAAATTTGAGAGTATTCTGATTATTCAATTGCGTTTAAAATCAATAGGCTTCCAGTATTCTTCGATTTTGTTTAAAACGCTCTTTTCGTTCGTGACACACACACACAGAAACTCACGGACAAACACATATATACACACACAAACATATGTACACATACACACACACACTAACATGTACACCCACAAACTCACGGACACACACACAAACACATGTATACACACACACAAATTCACGGATACACACACACACACTAACACATGTACACCCACAAACTCACGGATACATACACTAACACATGTACACACACACAAACTCATGGACCCACATACAAACTAACGGACACACACACTAACACATGTACCCACACACAAACTCACGGACACACATACAAACTCACGGACACACATACACTAATACATGTACACACCCACAAACTCACGGATGCACACACTAACACATGCACACACATACAAACTCACATGTACGCATACAAACTCACGGACACACACACAAACTCACATACTAACACACACACTAACACATGCGCACACAAACTCACGGACACACACACTAGCACACATACACACAAACTCACGAACACACACTAACACAAACTCAAGAAGACACACACTAAAACATACGCACAAACTCGCGGATCCACATATAGACATCACCTCAAAAACGATCGAACGAGTTCAGGGATGCTTGAAATATACTCTTCCATCTAAATCTCGAATTCGAATTTTCGGCTCCGTAGCAATACTTTCCCTATACATTATTCTATGTATATAAGAAAAGTAATTGGAACTTGATAATAATCTAAACTAAAGCTCTTATTATTAAATGAAATAACTAAAGCAATAGTGGAAGATGAGTTGCATAAGTTAAGTTTTTACTTCAATTTGTTTAGTTAGCTCCATTTAAGGTTTAACTTCTGAAAGAAGGTCGAGTTAATACAAATTTGTGAACGGTTGCTTGAGGGAAATGTGTGTAAAAAAGAAAAACTACCGTCATTAGGTTTTTGAGAATATATAAATTAATGACAACGTGCGTGATGTTTGAGATAATCTTTTGCTTAAATTAGCTCGGCTACATTTAAGTTGTAATTTTTAAAAGAAGGAAGTTCTATTTAATTTAAAATGTGTTAATGATTGCATTCGTACCATTTTCGTTTCAAAAACAGAGGAAATTACCATTGTTAGGATGTAACAATGCAGAAATGAAAATCAAAAGCATCTAACGTAATAAAAGAAATTGTTCTGTATGTCTATGTCTACGTCGTCTGTAGAAGGAAATTGAAGCTTCAGACACCGACGAAAGTTGGTACAGAGGTACTTCAAGACCCGGAAAAATACGCTTCGGCGAGATTTTATTTATTTATTTTTTCACGAAATTTACACTCGTGTGTTTCTTAGCGACCGAAAATATCGTAGAGGTTCCATCTTGACAGCATCGGAAAATGCTCGAAGAATGTTTTTTCCAACGATGTTTGCACCGAATTCGTAGGGCAATTTCTTCATAATATTTATCTTTCTAACACTTTCCAACATAGTTGAAAAGCGTTTATGACTTTGTTTATTCTGTCTGTCTGTCCGTTCGCACGATAACTGACGTAAAATTTACTTTATCAAGATGAAATTTTAGTTTGTTGTTGAGACGGTCTGTGGGACATATGGGAATGTAAATGAATAATATCACCCAATTAGTTTTGGATTGAACCCGGTTGAAAAAGTGAAATACATTGAACCGTATAGGACCTAATTTTCCAAACATTTTTTAACCGAAGTTAAAATTCACAAATTACTTCGAAAATTTTAGGAAATATTTAAATTATCCCATAAAATGTATAAAAAAAATTTCAGCAAAATGTTTGGTAATTTTTTAAATAAAAATTAAAATAATAATTACACCCATATTAAGAGATCAAGTGATCCACTTCAAAATGAAATATGGCATCCATATTTTTTTACCAGTGTTACAATCGTGATTTTTAAAGTTTTTTTAAATTTATATTTAGTGTTGCATCCGTCTTAAAACCGCTTTTTTTTTTCGCGTATTTTCTGTGCATCTATA
Source organism: Amaurobius ferox (assembly GCA_951213105.1). Classification (NCBI taxonomy): domain Eukaryota; kingdom Metazoa; phylum Arthropoda; class Arachnida; order Araneae; family Amaurobiidae; genus Amaurobius; species Amaurobius ferox. The sequence goes on along the minus strand of OX578155.1, from coordinate 84,530,073 downwards.
TTCTACGCCAACGTAATTATTTTTTAGTTTAAATGATCATCAAACTTTGATTATTTCTACAACGAAGCCTAATTTTAATGGTTGCAGAATGTAAACAAGTTATTGTAAGATGAGTTGTATAAGAATTGCTAAACAAAATTATTTAGCGTGGAGTCTAGAATAAAAGTGATATGGCTGAAATATTCATTGTATTTACAGCCAGACGATGTATATTTTGATGACGTCATTTGAATAAAGTTCATTTATTTCGATGAAATTTTAAGTTTTGAAATATAATAAAATATTGTAGTACTGTGATAATTAAAAAAATCACCGCTGAAAGTACCGCATTTTAGAGATGTTTAATTAAAATTGCATCTGAGTTTAAAAGTGTTTCATAATCAATGCTTTACGCATGATTGATCTTTCTTATTTTAAATACATCGAAATTTGCAATTTTTTTTTTTTTTTTTGGGGGGGGGGGGGGGCAAAAAGTTGTATGTATATCTTACAATTTTTTCAATTCTTTCTATAATTCTTTTATTCTTCCATTTTTTTTAAGTTACATTATTAATTAATTAACATTATTTTATTGTTATTTTTTAAGCAAACGCATAAAACTTGAACTTTTCAATTCTCGCTCGTAAAAGTTTCCGTTCTCTGGTACTGGGATTTTTCTGCGAACGCCTGCCTTGGAACTTAGGGTGATTTTTAAGCCACCCTTTTTCTCCTGTAGAAATAAATGATAGTTTCTTTTATTCGTATTTATTTATTTTTATTTTATTTTATTTTCCCGTTTGCAGAGAGCATGCGTAGAGATTTGGTTTGAAACCAGGAAATGATTTGCCGGCGATCTGAAAAAGCGATTCTGTGAATGTATTTTTTAAGTAGCGGGCTCTCATTTAGTTCATAAATAGTATATGAATAAACAAATAAATGTTATATTTTTTTTGTTACTTTTATACAAATAATTGAGTTAGATATTCATCAGTATATTGTGCATTGTACCTGTATACTGTACATAGTACCGTACATTGCACCTATATATTGTACATAGTATCCGTATAATGTACATAATAATGTTGCTCTTACAAAAGCAAAATAAATGACATAAATTATCTAGAGAAAATAAGTGTCTTTCTGCACGTAACTATAATTTGCTTTATTTCTGCATTCCAGGCGTTTATGCCAGATAAAGTGACTAAATAAAATTTAAATTAGACTTAAATCCTTTTAAAAATATATGGGTCATCCGGTTTAACATTTTTGGATTCCCCTATAATTTTTAAGTCGGCGCCTAGGATACACTATATTACATAGCATGAGAAAGTAAAAATAATAATAGGGAAAAATAATTGCACTAAAAGTAAAATTGTAATAGTAAATCGCCCATTATTCCGTGAAAAATATTTCACTAATTTTTTAAGTATTCCTTTCGAGTTTGTAAAACTTATTTCAAAAAATGCCTTATTCAGAAATTTATTTCCAGTACCAAATTCTATTTACAACTAATCTCAAAGCAAATAATTCTAAATACTGCCTTCACCGCGTTCGAAAGTTTTAATGACAGAAAGTGTTTAAAACTTTTCCATTTCGATATCCAAATACAGCCATTTCGCTTAAATTAAATTCCGCTTAATAACATCAACGGCACAACACGTGATCTGCGTTCGGAAAGACATAAGAAAACAAAGTTTCAATAGTACCTACACTGTAACTGTAACTCCTCTATGTATTTTCTGTACACAGCATAACGCAATCCGCCAATTTATTTAATGTGCCACAACCTTAATTACTTCATTAATTATTCATGAAATACGTTCGGAAAATCAGTCCGTAATTAAGAAATGGCGCTAGATCTTATTCAAAGAGAGGCACCACTCGTTTACAACTTCGTGTGGAATAAAAACATAGTAAAGAAACGACTGTATAGATGGCGCTGTTATAGGCTCTCTTCAGAAGTGCTATGCTAAAACGAATATTAATTAGAATTTTACAATGTTCTAAAATGATAACATTAAATGAAAAATATTAAAATGCTAAAGATATTATGCGAGTTGTTTTAGCCAGACTTTAGCTTAAATTTGTTTGTTTATAGGAGTAGAGTTCCTTGACATTTTGTTAATAATTCCTTATGTAAAGTCGATGATTTTAATACATAGATCTCCTTGGATAATAATAAACTTTTCTAAATATATTCTCGTAACCAGTATTTCTTTCAAGATTTTTTTTTTTATGGGGGGGGGGGGGATAAAACTTTAGGGAAGGGGGCAAGTTTTCATTTTGCCATATATAAATAAATATATCTATATGCTGTCACATATATAGAAAATAGGTTTCCGGGGGAGGGGGGGGGGCAAATTATCGTCATCGGGGGCTTCGATAATTTCTTAAATTGTTGTAGGATAGAGTACAGAATATATGGAGATTAAAAGGTAAAATAACTTTGACATTCCGTCAAATTCGTCGCTAAATCTCGCCAAGTGTTATGGAGGGAGAAATAATTTATTCTTATAGCAGATAAATGACTGTTGGCGTTCAAATACAAAAGTATTACTCAAAGTATCTTTTTTCATGAATGGAACGAGCTAGATCCACAAGAATGATGTCACCCAATTTATCGCATGATATGGAAAGTGAACATGTTTCTCAATAGGAAATATTTTTTTTTTATTTTATATAATTTTTTTGAAAAATGTGCAATATTTCGAGAACGGTTCATGCTAGCATTTTAAAATTTATGTTAATCATTTTATAATGAAAAATTACTATTTGTGTAACTTTATCAGAAGTTTTGATTTTTTGATGATTTTTTTTTTCAAAATTTCACCCGAAAATTTAGGGGTGGGGGTGGGGTGAACATTCGATTGCGTGTAAAAACAATAGACTTCCAGTATTCATGGATTGTAATTTTTGTATCAAATTTCGTTCGTCAGTTATCGTCTCCGCAAATTCACTGACACACACACACACATCACCTCAAAATTGTTCGATTCGTTATCAGGGACGCTTGAAACGTTCTCTCCCGTCGAAAACTCGAATTTTCGACCTCGTCACAATACTTTCCTTATACATTATTGTATATAAAGAAAGTAATAATTGTAATTATTATATATTAATATTGATGCATAGTAGCCATACGGATTTTCCTAATCAACTTTTAGCTTACAAATATAAATTATTCGTTAATAATTTATATGGATTAAAATATATAATAGTAACTATTATGGTTAATGAATGCTAATGATTAACTGCGTTTTTGGTGAGTCCCTGTTGAGCCCTCCTTGAATTTCACTCCAGTTCCTCTTGAATTTAGTTTCTGGCTACGGCAGTGGGGCCGGTGGTTGAGAAACGCTGGTATAACACAATCGATACCTTCGCTTTACTTAATGATGAGTCGCAGCCTTAATTACCTCATTGCATATTCATGAAACTGATTCACATCTTTAGTAAAAAGGACCTAAATTAAGAACTGGCGCCAAGTTGTATTAAGAAGGCACTATGAACTTTAGATGCAATAAAAACGTAGCAAAGAAATGATTCTAGATGGCGCTGGCTATCTGCTATCTTCAGATGTGCGATGTTTTCGATAAATATTGTTGCGGACGCACAATATTTTCCTTGGCACCTCCTCTTTCGTCTGTCTCGAAGGCCAAGCCAAGAAAACACAGTCTATGACGTCAGCATGAAGTGCGGATGACGTGAGACCAGAGTTGCCAGGATTTTCTAGTTCGAAGAAGTATTTCCAGATATGGCGATTTATCACCAAATTGGCGCCTTCCGGTATGTTCCAGAACATTTTCGATCGAGCGATTATTCTTTGAGATATAGAGATTTCTAAGAGTTTCTATGGAGAGACTATGAAAAGGACTCGCCCCCTCCGTTGCAGAATTCAGGTGACGAGTTGACAATATGTGAGCTAGAGTGAATTGTTGCTTTTATCAGTGATTTGAGAATAGTAGAAGTTGTTTTGTGAAATTATTTTTGTCGGTATTTTGAGAATAATATTGCTTATTTTGTGTAATTAGTGGAGCATTTAAGTGCTGTTTGATTGTATACTGCTCCTGTTTACTTTGTGCTTGTGAATAAACGTAAGTTATCTAGATACCTGGACTTGCTCTCGTATCTTGCGTACACTCACAATTCTAGAGGATATGTTTCGTAACAATATCAGTTATAATTTCATAATGTTTCAAGTCCAGTAACGTGCGGTCTATAGAAGCAGTGTAAGCATTTCTTGCCTAATATCAATCTAAAAAGAAAAATCTCAATATTTTTTTTTAATATAAAATCTATATTACTATAAAAATATGTTTACTATAAAATCTCAGCAGGATTTTCATTCATGATACGGCGATTAATGATAGATCATTGGTCGCCAAGCTCAAATTAACCTTCCTGATGTCGATGTCGCTTGGCGTAAATAACCTTATGCTGTCAGTGTCGCAGTATTCCATTGTGTCAACAAGCTCAGAACCCTTCTTTCAAATCAGACGCCAAACGTCATTTTATCGCCAGCATTGATAAGCGAGAACTATCTTTTAAGGTTATCGCATCGGTCAAGCATCAGCAAGGTTATAATCATCAGTCTTCATAAATAATATCATTTATTATAAATAATTCGTCTTTCCCTCCGCTCTTGCAGGAGTCGCCAGAAAGCGTAACAGGACTGGCGATAAAATGATGTTTGACGTGTGATGTATAAGAAGGGTTCTGTGACAGTTCACGCTCTGGAATAATGCGTCAGTGCCAGTCATAGCGACTAAGAACAAAAAGAACTATAAGCATTGTTTTGCAGTTTGCTGTTTAAAGACATGGTATTAGCTCCGTAATAGAATCATTGTTCGCCCATTTTTATTATCTAAAAACTTATGTTTTCTTCTAGAAATCAGTAAGACAAATGGAACATTAAATAACTTAATAATAAGTTATTATATGAATTTTTGAAGTGTAATAGGTACGAAATATTTCTGATCATAAAAGCAATTTGCCAATTGTTTACATATGTGTGGGATGCTGACTGACATCTAGTACTACAGATACAAACTTTTGTTGTATCTTGGGAAAGTTTTCTTTAAATATGAGAAATAACAGCTTCTTGTACATATGAGAAAAACTCTTAATTTCCACAAAAATATCATTAATGTGTTTGCAAAGAAAAATAGAAGATTGGAATTTATGCATAAATAGGTCCAGCAGTAGTATTTAATGCTTTATACACTGTAAAACATTTGCAAGCATGTTACTGAAATTTTCAGGGGAATCAGCTTGTCCATAATGGAGAGCAACGTTCCTAATAGTTTTGATAATATAATAAATATATATATATAATATATATATATATATACAGGGTGTCCCAAAAACATTGATATCAGCTTTTATTCCTTAAATATTGATCTTAGACATATATAAAACATTACAAAGTTGAGTAAAAAGGGTACAGAATTTTATGAAATCCATAAAAATTTTCAAAGGATTAAATTTGAAGAAATACAACATTTAAATTTTTATACTGTCTCGGCCCCCCGCACAAAAATATTTCTAATGAGTAAAATGTGCCCCATACACTAATAAGGTGATTTATAATATTTCAGCATTTTATCATGAAACGTCCCAGAGATATGTTTAAATAAAAATAGTGAGGGATTAATCACAAATTACAATGTAAATGTTTACAGCAAGAGTGCGAATGATGCAACGCAGAAATGCATCATAGGCAAATAATATCTGCTTCTTATGTTTAATGGATCGTTGGTATGGATGGAAAACATTTTGAACAAGCTTTGTAATCTTTGTATAACGTTATTATTTCTACACAGTGTAGATAATTTCGTACAAATAAATAGCAAAATTATTATTTATTTATGTAATCATTGTTTTATTTCGTAATTTGTGTATGACCCCTGAAGCGCAATCTGCCGACATGATTTTTCTCCTCTAAGAACCAATGTCGATGCATCGAAAAATGGTTTAAGTCAGCATTTTTTTTTTTTTTTTCATATCTCTGAGTTTCTTATGATAAAATGCTAAAATTTTGTACATCACCTTATTAGTGTATGGGGCACATTTTACTCATTGGAAATGTTTTTGTACGGGGGCCGTATAAAAATTTAAATTTTGTATTTCTTAAAATTTAGTTCCCTTGAAAATTTTAATCGATTTCATAAACTTCTGTACCTTTTTTTACGCAATTTTGTAATTTATTATATATGTCCAAGATCAATATTTAAGGAATAAAAGCAGAGGTCAATGTTTTTGGGACACCTTGTATATATATATATATATATATATATATATATATATATATATATATATATATTATTGTACACAATGATATTGTACTGGCTCATTTATTTTGATGTTTTATTTTATATTGATTAC
>OX578155.1:84411094-84523513 GCA_951213105.1 Amaurobius ferox | reverse complement strand
GATTACTGTTAATTCTGATCCAATATCTACATTCTTCGATGTAAGGCCATATGAAAAATTTGTGTAATAAATTACAGGTATGCATACAGAAACGTCGAAGTTCAGTATTATCGAAGCAGGTACGGCCCTTGAGAACGTGCATGGTTTCGGAAATACTTTTCACTTTTATTGTATTATGTTTTTCTTGTGTGATACTCTCACAATTTTTGGGTGCTAGAAAAGGCCTATCTCCATTTGTTGATTTATGAGTTTGAATCTATTTAACTCATACACCATTCATGCATTTAAACCATGTATGTTAATGCAGGGAAAGAGGGATTTAGTACCTGTATTACATATATGATTTAAAATATATATATATATTAATTTCATTATTGGGTGTATTGGCTTAAATTATAACAAGGCCTTTTCAACATGATATACAGATTTCAAATGCTTACATTATATATAGAACAGGGAACGAGGGGTATTTAATACCTACTTAGTACCTGTTTTATTTATAAAGGATTTATTATTCTCAAGCCAAACGTTGGGTATATTTTATTATATTTTTATTTTTAAACGTGCTCTCCATACAACTTTCAATAGGATAAGTCACAGATAATTAAAATATACAAGTAATTAAATTCTTCACAGTACATATATATATATAAAATTAAAAATTACCTTTCATTTATAAAATTTATTCTTATAATTCCTTAAATATTAAAATCGTAAAAATAAAATAAAAATCGTCTGCCGAATAAGCACGTTTCATTCAATTGCGTTGTTAAATAACTTGTTACAATTTTTTCCCAATAAAGTTTCGGAAAATAATTATCTGAATAATGCTATACATTTCTATAGAATGTTTAATTTTGCGTTTTTAACACTTTACAACAAAGTTGAAAAGTGTTTATGACTTTGTTCATTCTGTCTGTCTGTCTGTCTGTCTGTCTGTCCGTTAGCACGATAACTGCCGTAAAAATGAGTTTATCAAAATGAAATTTTAGTATGTTCTTCAGACGGTCTGTAGGACCTATGGGAATATAAATAAATAATATCACCCAATTAGTTTTTTATTGAACCCGGGTTGAAAAAATGAAATACATTGAACCCTATGGGACCTAATTTTTCAAACATTTTTTAAGTAAATTTAAAATTCACGAATTGCTTCGAAATTTTTAGGAAATATTCACATTATCCCATAGAATATATAAAAAAAAATTCAGTAAAATATGTTAAGTAGTTTTTTAATTAAAAAAATTATTTAATATAGGGAAAAAAACAAATTCAATTAAATTCTGACTTTGGGATATCTTCCAGAAAGAAAAGAGAGAGATATTATATAATAAATATCTCTCCATTTGTTTAAACGTTTTGCATATGGGAGTGGCTTCATATTTTAAAATAAATTTGGTAGATAACAATTTTTCATTTTTTTTAAATTTTATATAACTCTTCTTGATAAATTTAATTGATGGCATTTTAAATGCACTTTCCTACGTCCTAGAGAGTTAAAATTTGGTACACAGCTTAAATTTGTTGAACATTTTATTCGACAAAAATTTGATGGATCTTTAAATATAGATCATACATTTTTTTCGAAATGGCCTGAAAATAATCCCCGTTCACTTCTATAAATCATTGGTGTAATATTGTTAAAAATTCTGATGTGGACAGCACATGTCTTTCTCTGCAGACTCATATTCGTTCTCTTTATTTATTCAATGATAATTTGAGTTTATCTGCACAACATAAGTATTTTAAATGACATTGAATTTACACGTTAAACTTAAATTTGGTTCTCATTTGATAGCTGGACTTATTGTCAAAGGTGGCGTAGCGAAAACGCGAAAAAACTAGAATATCTCAAGAACGGCTAGTCCTAGAGTAATGGGGTTAGTCTTATTCTTTTTGTTGTCAAAAATCACATATAAAATAGGAATTTAATTGATATAATTGAGCACACGTAGTCTTTTATTTTTATATATAACGATTTTTGCTGGCCATTTCGCAAAAATAGCCCGTTCCTTTTTCCCGAATCGTAGTAGAATAACCTACAAATGATTTATATACAAAATTTTGTTAAATTTGGTATATAAATCACTTGTAGGTTATTGAAATATTATACTCCAAATTTTGTTAAATTTGGTTCATTAGTTTTTAGCTAGAGTGGATAAAGGCAATTTCTGCGGCCATTTCGCAAAGAAGGCAGATTCTTTTATTGCGAATCGTACTATAATCTAATGAACATCAGGATTTCCCACAAAAAACATACCTACCAAATTGTATGAAATTCGGTCCATTAGTTTTTCAATTAGAGTGGATGTAATATCCACACAGACACACAGAAACATACACAGATACACCCTTACACACACAGACGTCTTCCTAAAAGTAGTTTTTTCGTGTTCTAGAAGTCCCAAAACGTGTAGATCCTTTGAAAATTCGAGTTCCGATCTTCGGCACGATTCCAATACTTTGAGTACATACACATACACATATATATTATCTGTGTATTATCTGTGTATCTAAATTCCGTGCCTATGCAATTACAATAGTTGTGATTTTAAATGATCCCTAAACTTTTATTATTTCTTCAAGGAAGCCTAATTTTAACATATTCAGAATGCAAATATCTCAAGCGATTGTAAGATGAATTACATAAGAATTGCTGAATTTTTTTCACACAATTTATTTAGCTCTGGAGTCTGAAATACAAGTTATATGAATGAAATATTCATTGATTTTGCATAAAGAATCAGATGATTTATATTTCGATACAGTTTTAAATATTTAAGTATAATAAATTACTGTAGTACTGTGATAATGTAAAATATATTACCACTGAATGAATCACATTTTAGAAATTTTTAAATGAAATTACATTTCAGTTGGAAAGTGTTTCATAATCAATGCTTATGCATGATTGATCTTTCTTGTTTATATATATCTTCGTCTTAGAAACTCAAATCATGGAAAGTTATTACCCGCGGTAAATTAGCGAATAATCATACAAAATAAAAAGTTTAAAAGTATGGATTTGTATATGGAGGGGATAAACAAATTTTCAATTTTACATATACTGATATTAAAACAATGACGAAAATATTGAGGTCTTTTTAAGCTAAATTTTTGCTTCAATTTGCTTTAATCCGTATATAGTGTGCAAAAATTTGAGTCAATTTATAAATAAAATTTAACCTCTTCTTGTGTTAAATCTTAATTTGAAATAAGAGGAGCAAAAATTGCACCTTTGGGGTTCAATGAATGTAAAATAATGACGCGATGTTTGGAAAAAAAAAATTGCTCAAAAATGGTTGACTTCATTAAAGATGTAGTTTTTAAAATACGTTATAGTTAATTTGTAATGCGCTAATGATTGCATGCGCAAAATTTTCGTTTCAAATACGTAGAGAAAATTAGCATCATTAGTATTTAACAATGTACAAATGGAAACTAAGAAAGACGGGGAATCAAACGCTTTTTTATTTTATATATATTTATATATATATATATATATATATATATATATATATATATATATATATATACCTTTGTATACTAATTTATCCCTCACCCCCTTTCCATTATATTGATATGTTACCTTCTATTTTTATCCTTAATCTTGGTCTATAGTTACTTATTTGTAACAGATATGCTAGAGATGGGTTTTTTTATACTTACCGTAGTTTATGCATAGTTTTCGATTAAAAATTTCAATTTTTACTTATATATATATATATATATATATATACACTATATATATATATATATATATATATATATTATATATATACATTATATATATATATATTATATATATATACATTATATATATACATTATATATATATATATATATATTATATATATACATTATATATATATATATATTATATATATATAGTTTATATATATATATATATTATATATATATATTATATCTATATATTTTATATATATATATATATATATATATATATATATATTATGTCTATAGTTATGTTAATGTATATATATATATATATATATATACATTATATATATATATATCCCTATACATTACCATATATTGTAGGGAAAGTAAAAACCTGATGTGGGCAGCACATGACTTTCCCTGCAGACTTATATTCACGTTCTCTTTATATAAATAAATTTATTTCACTTTTAATTCAATTTTCGTACTCATTCGGTAACCGGACTTATTTTCAAAGGTGGAATAGAGAAAATACGAAAAACTAAAATATCTCGAGAACGGCTAGTCCTAGTGTAATGGGGTTGGTTTTATTCTTTTCATCGTTAAAAATTACGTATTAAACGAGCATTTAATGGATATATTTGAGTATACTTAGTTCTTTAGTTTAGATTTTGACGATTTTTACGGGCCATTTTGCAAAAAAAGGCGGGTTATTTTTTTCCGAATCATACCAAAATCTAATCAGCACCAGGGTAACCCACAAGTGACTCATCTACCGAACTTTGTGAAATTCAGACCATTAGTTTTTTAGTTAGAGTGGATACAAACTTTTGCGGGCCATTTAGCAAAAAAAGGCGGGTTCTTTTATCCCGAATCGTACCCAAAACTAATCAGCACCAGATTCGCCCACAAGTGATTTACCTACCAAATTTTATGAAATTCGGTCAATTACTTTTTTAGTTAGAGTGGATACAAAATCTGCACAGACAGACACACAGACGTCACGCTAAAAATGGTTTTTTCGTATTCTAGAGGTCTCGAAACGTGTAGATCCGTCGAAAACTCGAGTTGCGATTTTCGGCATGATTCCAATACTTCCCCTATACATTACCATGTCGAAAGCCCAGACCATCCGACTCGTCCAAAGACTTAGAGCAGCCGATTGGATGGTCGGACCTATACATTACCATGTATTGCAGGGAAAGTAAAAATCTGATGTGGGCAGCACATGACTTTCCCTGCAGATTTATATTCACGTTCTCTTTATTTAATTAAATTTATTTCATTTTTAATTCAATTTTCGTTCTCATTGGGTAACCGGACTTATTTTCAAAGGTGGCGTAGAGAAAATACGAAAAACTAAAATATCTCGAGAACAGCTAGTCTTAGTGTAATGGGGTTGGTCTTATTCTTTTCGTCGTTAAAAACTACGTATTAAACGAGCATTTAATGGATATATTTCAGTATACCTAAATCTTTAGTTTAGATTTTGACGATTTTTGCGGGCCATTTTGCAAAAAAAGGCAGATTATTTTTTTCCGAATCGTACCAAAATCTAATCAGCATCAGGGTAACCCACAAGTGACTCATCTACCGAATTTTGTGAAATTCGGTCCATTAGTTTTTCAGTTAGAGTGGATACAAGCTTTTGCGGGCCATTTCGCAAAAAAAGCGGGTTCTTTTATCCCGAATCGTACCCAAAACTAATCAGCACCAGATTCACCCACAATTGACTTACCTACCAAATTTTTTGAAATTCGGTCAATTACTTTTTCAGTTAGAGTGGATACAAAATCTGCACAGACACACACACAGACATCACGCTAAAAATGGTTTTTTCGTATTCTAGAGGTCTCGAAACGTGTAGATCCGTCGAAAACTCGAGTTGCGATTTTCGGCATGATTCCAATACTTTCCCTATACATTACCATGTATTGCAGGGAAAGTAAAAATCTGATGTGAGCAGCACATGACTTTCCCTGCAGACTTATATTAACGTTCTCTTTATTTTAATTAAATTTATTTCACTTTTAATTCAATTTTCGTTCTCATTCGGTAACCTGGCTTATTTTCAAAGGTGGCGTAGAGAAAGTACGAAAAACTAAAATATCGATCTCGAGAACGGCTAGTCCTAGTGTAATGGGGTTGGACTTATTCTTTTCGTCTTTAAAAATTACGTATTAAATCAGCATTTAATGGGATATATTTGAGTATACCCAGTTCTTTAGTTTAGATTTGGACGATTTTTGCGGGCCATTTTGCAAAAAAAGGCAGGTCATTTTTTTCCGAATCGTACCAAAATCTAATCAGCACCAGAGTAACCGATAAGTGACTTATCTACCAAATTTTGTGAAATTCGGTCCATTAGTTTTTCAGCTACAGTGGATACAAGCTTTTGCGGGCCATTTCACAAAAAATGCGGGTTCTTTTATTCCGAATCGTACCCAAAAGTAATCAGCACCAGCCCCGGCCGCAAGTGACTTACCTACGAAATTTTGTGAAATTCGGTCCATTAGTTTTTTAGTTAGAGTGGATACAAAATCTGCACAGACAGACACACAGACGTCACGCTAAAAATGGTTTTTTCGTATTCTAGAGGTCTCGAAACGTGTAGATCCGTCGAAAACTCGAGTTGCGATTTTCGGCATGATTCCAATACTTTCCCTATACATTACCATGTATTGCAGGGAAAGTAAAAAGGGCAACATGTCTAACTTTAAGCGGCACAGCTTCTGATCTCAGATGCAATAAAAATACTGTAGATGGCGCTGCTAGTTATCGGAAGTGAGATGTAAAGACGAGTATTAATTAGAATTTTATGATGGTCTAATAAGTTATCATTAAAGAAAGAGTATTAAAATAATAGCGAAGATTTCACAGGAGATGTTCAAGATAAGCTTTTGCATCAACTTATTGGGCTCCATTTAAGATTAAGCTTTTAAAACAAACTGCACAGTTAATTTAGAACATGCTAAGCGTATATAATCTTTGTTACAAACACTCAAAGAGAAAGAGATACCTGCATTATATGTCACACAATAAAAAATATAAAATAAACTTAAGATAGAGTGAAAAATATATCATTTCAATTTATGATTTTTTAAAATTAAGGGCGGCACAGAAAAAAAAATCTAAAGACGTAAAAAAATTATTTCGTAAGATTTTACAACGTAGAATTAGTTTATTTACATACTAAAGTTGTTACTTCATGGAAAGGACGATTTTTCGCCAAAAATATTAACGGAAACGTCAAGATAAAACAAGAAAGATCAATCATGCATAAAGCATAGATTATGAAACACTTTCCAACTGAAATGCAATTTTATTTAAACATCTCTAAAATGCGATACATTCAGAGAAGATATATTTTAAATTATCACAGTACTACAATAATTTATTATATTTGAAAACTTAACTTCATCGAAAAACTGACACTTTATTCAAATGACGTCATCGAAATATAAATCGCCTGGCTCTACGTAAAAGCAATGAAATACGCCAAAAGGAAGATGTTAAAATAGTAGAAGATATACCTTTATCATTTTTATCCTGCTTCAAGAATCGGTTAAAAGCAACAGAAAATTGAAAATAAATATGCCAAAATAAACCAGATGACGTAATTCAAAATATCAATAATTTCCGTAATTTTATATCCCAAAGTCGTTAATATGATTCGATCAGAAATATAATAGCTCATTTATAAAATTTATTTTTATATCAATTTCTTCATTATTTCAATGAAAAATATAATTCATTCATAAAATTTATTTTATATCAATTTCTTCATTATTTCAATACAAAATATAGCGTTCATTCATAAAATTTATTTTTATATCAATTTTTCCCCCTATTTAAATCAAAAATATAGTAGCGTTCATTCATAAAATGTATTTTTACACCAATTTCTTTAGTGTTTTAATAAAAACATAGCGTTCATTCACAAAATTTATTTTTATATCAATATATTGATTATTTCAATCAAAAATATTATATCGCTCATTCATAAAATTTATTTTTATATCAAATTCTTCCTTATTTCAATAAAAAATATAGCATTCATTTATAAAATTTATTTTTCATATTAATTTCTTCCTTATTTCAATAAAAATATATAGTGTCCATTCATAAAATTTATTTTTCTATCAATTTCTCCATTCTTTCAATCAAAAATATAACAGCGTTAATTCATAAAATTAATTTTCATATCAATTTTTTTATTATTTCAATAAAAAAATATAGCGTTCATTCATAAACTTTATTTTTATATTAAATTTTTCATTATTTCAATAAAAAATTAGCGATCATTCATGAAATTTATTTTTATATCAATTTCGCCATTCTTTCAATCAAAAATATAACAGCGTTCATTCATAAAATTTATTTTTATATCAATTTCTAAATTCTTTCAATCAAAAATATAACAGCGTTCATACATAAAATTTATTTTTATATCAATTTCTCCATTATTTCAATCAAAAATATAACAGCGTTCATTCATAAAATTTATTTTTATATCAATTTCTCCATTATTTCAATCAAAAATATAACAGCGTTCATTCATAAAATTTATTTTTATATCAATATATTGATTATTTCAATCAAAAATATAACAGCGTTCATTCATAAAATTTATTTTTATATCAATATATTGATTATTTCAATCAAAAATATTATATCGTCTATTCATAAAATTTATTTTTATATCAAATTCTTCCTTATTTCAATAAAAAATATAGCATTCATTCATAAAATTTATTTTTTTTTATTAATTTCTTCATTATTTCAATAAAAATATATAGTGTCCATTCATAAAATTTATTTTTATATCAATTTCTCAATTCTTTCAATCAAAAATATAACAGCGTTAATTCATAAAATTAATTTTCATATCAATTTTTTTATTATTTCAATAAAAAAATATAGCGTTCATTCATAAACTTTATTTTTATATTAATTTTTTCATTATTTCAATAAAAAATTAGCGATAATTCATGAAATTTATTTTTATATTAAATTTCCATTATTTCAATCAAAAATATTATAGCGTTCATTCATAAAATTTATTTTTATATCAATTTCGCCATTCTTTCAATCAAAAATATAACAGCGTTCATTCATAAAATTTATTTTTATATCAATTTCTCCATTCTTTCAATCAAAAATATAACAGCGTTAATTCATAAAATAAATTTTCATATCAATTTTTTTATTAATTCAATAAAAAATATAGCGTTCATTCATAAACTTTATTTTTATATTAATTACTTCATTATTTCAATAAAAAATTAGCGTTCATTCATGAAATTTATTTTTATATCAATTTCTCAATTCTTTCAATCAAAAATATAACAGAGTTAATTCATAAAATTAATTTTCATATCAATTTTTTTATTATTTCAATCAAAAATATTATAGCGTTATTCATAAAATTTATTTTTATATCAATTTCTCTTATTTCAATCAAAAATATTATAGTGTTCATTCATAAAATTTATTTTTATATCAATTTCTTCATTATTTCAATCAAAAATATAACAGCGTTCATTCATAAAATTTATTTTTATATCAATTTCTCCTTTCTTTCAATCAAAAATATAACAGCGTTCATTCATAAAATTTATTTTTATATCAATTTCTCCATTATTTCAATCAAAAATTTAACAGCGTTCATTCATAAAATGTATTTTTATATCAGTTTCTTCATTATTTAAATAAAAAATCTGATGTGGGCAACACATGACTTTCCTTATATAATGTAATGAATTTACTACTTTTACAGTAAAAAATTAGGTTTTTCTTATAGTAGATACATAAGATTTCTTATAGTAGATACATATTCTTTCCAAGATATTGAATTTTCGACAATTAGTCGTCATTTTCATTGATTTAGCATCATTTTTATCCATTTGGCGAGATTTTCATTAATTTGGCAACATTTCAAAAAAGTCGCCAAGTCGGCGACATTCCGCCCAAATTCGTCGCCAAAATCTCGCCAAGCGTTATGCACTAAGAAAAAAGTTATTCTTACAGCAGATAAATGACTATTGGCGTTCAAATACAAAAGTATAATTTAAAGTATATTTTTTCATGAATGGA
This sequence comes from Amaurobius ferox, assembly GCA_951213105.1. Classification (NCBI taxonomy): domain Eukaryota; kingdom Metazoa; phylum Arthropoda; class Arachnida; order Araneae; family Amaurobiidae; genus Amaurobius; species Amaurobius ferox. The sequence continues at coordinate 84,513,736 of OX578155.1, read as the reverse complement.
ACGAGCTAGATCCACGAGAATGATATCACTCAATTTATCGCATGGTATTACATATGAAAAGTGAACATGTTTATCAATAGAAATTTTTTTTATGTTACTTTTTCATAATTTTTTTGAAAAATGTACAATATCTCGAGAACGGTTCATGTTAGCGTTCTAAAATTTATGCCAATCGTTTTCTAATGAAAAATTACATAAGAAATGTCTATTTGCGTAACTTAATTAGCGGTTTTGATTTTTTGACGATTTTTTCAAAATTTCATTCGAAAATTTAGGGGGGTTCTGAACATTCGATTACGTATAAAAACAATAGGCTTCCAGTGTTTACGGATTGTGATTTTTGTACCAAATTTGGTTCGAATCGGTCCATTCGTTCGTCAGTTATCGTCTCCACAGACCCACTGACACACACACACACACACACACATACTTTCACACACACACACACACACACACACACACAGACATCACTTCAAAAATGTTTGATTCGTGATCAGGGATGCTTGAAACGTGCTCTCCCGTCGAAAACTCGAATTCGAATTTTCGACCCCGTCACAATACTTTCCTTATACATTATGTATATAAGGAAAGTAAAAATATAGAACAGTAATAAATTAATATTATGAACATATATTATGAAAAAATAAAAATGCAAAGGGTAATTAAAAAGTGTACTTTTTTAAATCAAAACTTGGTTATATATGAAAAAGCCTAAAATTAATAAGCATCAAATTGACCAATTTTTCAAATTACTCACTGCTTAATCTGCAATTCCGCAAAATATTTAAAAACATTTGTTTATTACCGAATCACTATCATGACATAGATAAATTTAAATGCCTAGCTTCCTAAATGAGTTAATTGCTGCAACACAATGAATTCACTGTCTTTATACTTTCAAAAGTGGTTTTAAGTGTGTGTGTGTGAACATATGTTTAAAACTGTCATTTCAAGATTCCAAACATAGCAATATCGCTTAAATTAAATTTACAAAAATTCTATTAATATTATTAACGAAACAGCACTTGCATTCGGAATTCGAAAACCAAGTTCCAGTTCCATTTTGTGTTCAATGTAACTTCCTCTTCAATATATTTGCTGTAAACTGTATAACACAATCGATACCATCCGTTTATTTACTGTCTTGTCACAGCCTTAATTACCTTATTAATTATTCATGAAATACGTTCACAATCTCATTTAGAAAATCAGACCGTAATTAAGAAATGGCGCTAGCTCTTATTCAAGAGACACTATATAACTCCAGAGTCAATAAAATCGCGTAGTACAAAAAAATAAGCGTAGATGGCGCTGGTGACCGGCACTCTGCAGAAGTGCGATGCTGAGAGGCATAACAATTAGAATCTTATATGATGTTCTAAGATGTTATCATTAGATGTTCTAAGCTGTTATCGTTAAAGAGATAGTACTGAAATAATGGTTGAAGATTATTAAGCGAGATATTTAATGAGCTTCTACTTTCGTTTGCGCTGCTTCATTTAAGATTAAACTTTCAAAGTGAGCTAGAATTAATTTAAAAATTTCTTACTGTTTGGCCGTGTAAATTCTCGCAACGTAAGAAAAGGGAGAATTTAGTATCATTGGAGTTTAAAGAATACATAAAAGAAAAATGATCAGAAAGCTGATTGATCGCCTACTAAATTTGGGTTGCTAAGGGTTACCGAAAAGGACCGCCTATTGGGGGGAGGGGGCTCTAGAGGGACAATACATCCGCGTCCCAAATAGTGCAGCTCACCTGGATGTTTACCGGGAGAGAACAAACAACCCAACACGAGGAAGAACCAGAACCAGCTGGCCAAGCCATATCACAGCCATAAAGCCTGAAAAGGCTGCCCCCCCCCCCCCCCAACACAGAAATTTGTTTAAAAACACGACGTGATTGCAGATGCCAAAAGCGTTACAAAAAGCACCTACCGCATGGTGTGTGATAAAATTGGGAGATCTTTACAGAAAAAGGTGAGTTGTGTCGCGTTTTCCGAATGTTAAGGATACGACTCAACTCAAGGTCAAATTGTAGGAATAAGTTTTGAGCGAAAAGGAAAGGAATTAGGCGGGACAACGTAGAAAGTGCTGATTGGCTGGACCATTTTAATAGCATAGCAGAGTATTGCCCAAAGCACCCAAATAAACCATCAGGGATACTAGCATAATAAATAAATAAATTAACAAATAAAAACACGAATTCGTGAACATTACATTCTTCTCTTATCAAGGAGGGAGAGTACAAACCCCTTAAAATGTAAGTAAACAACGAGTAGACACAACAAAATGATAGAACTACAAAATAGTACTAGCATAATAAATAAATAAATTTAACATTAAGAAAAAGAACTTCAAGAACATTAAATTAAGCTATTCCCAAGGGTAGAGGGAGCAAAGAGATAAATAAATAAATAAATAAAGAACTGTCACAACAAAAGGCAAAACTAGAGAACAATATAAACAACTTCAACAAATAAAGAACAAAAAATAATAAAACCAGGCAACAAGAGAACAACAAGGCAAAACAAAACAACTCACAAAGGAATACAACTTCACGAGGAAACACAATGACCAGCTACAAAAACATAACTTACGACAGAAACCAAAAAGAGAGAAAAAGACCAAAAGACCACGAGGAATAACCAAAGTAAACATCATACAGCCAAACTTCGAGCTTAAAACAAAAATAACATCCAGAAAGACAAGGACTAAAACTATCCAAGTACAAAGCAAAGGGTCAAGAACAGAACGAAACCCCTAAGGAACAAAAAGAGAACAGAAGCCGAACAACACAACAACCAGAAACATCCTAAGCTCCAAAATAACAGTTAAAGAGACCGCGAACCAGTGGCGTATCAGTAGCTAAGGAGGGTATTTTCAGGGGTCATATCCCCCCCCCCCCAGAAACCCTTCAAAACCATTAAATTTCGGAGAAATGATATATGGAGAAATGAAAAACAAAATATATGGTTACCCTCCACCCCCACTCATCTTTTTCTGGCGACACTACTGCCCCGAACAGCAACAATAAAAGAGTCAACAAGAAAAAATCCACAAATGAGAGAAGGGAGAAAATGAAAAACCTACCAAAACCTACAGGGAGGAAAGAAGGGTAACCCATCAGAAGCGTCCAGAAAGACAAACTGAACAGAGATCAAAACCAAATAATAATAAGAAAAAAAACCAGAGATATAATAGGGAACACTAGAAATAGTCAACACCAAAAGACAACTACGAGGAGAAGACATGAAAAAATCACAAAAAGGAGGAAATCAAATATGAAGGGGGGGGGGCGTGAAAAATGTTTGTAAGGGGGGGGGGGGCTTACAATTTGTATGGGCGGCCCTCTGCCAAGTATTAATTCCGAAATGGCATACGTAGGGTCAATCATACGCATAGATCTGCTACGCTGATATATCCAATGGATTACATTTATTTATGTTAATTTACAAAGTTCCCTGAAAACAAGCACCCCCAATAACTTTGAAAGGAAAGGTCAAAGATTGTATGCGTTAGGTCTACCTATAGTAAAAAGACCATTCCCGATCAAATAAAAGTGGTTGCAACACCCCCTTAACGGATAATTTAAAAATTCAGGATGACGAACTCGGGGGAAAAATGCGAGATACGAGAAAAATGTCAATTACAAAGTTGTACAGCATTGCGTAATGAGTAGGAAAAGCTATTAAGAACGCGCGAAACGCATATGTAATGTAATAAATACCTGTCAAAAAGTGGATTTATCAGGGACTGTAAAACGGTGACCTACAATGATTATAAAAGTACGTGGCCATATTCTTTATCGAATTCAAATGGGCATTGTTGCTGACGAAGGGAAATATGAATAAGTTATATATTATATTCTTGTGCATGAAAATGTTGCTTATTTTAGCATTCCTGAATAGGAAAGCAATTAGACAATAATCCTTTAGTGTCAAATAAATGACATCTTTAACAGTTTTATTATCTATTTATTCACACTTATTACCCAATTCTCTGCAACTTTTTAATTGTTTTTTTTTCGCCTACCTGGCTTTATTGCTAAGATCGTAATCCAAACTTTTAAAATTATCCGCTAGGTGGCGTTGTAATCAATCTCACTCGATCGGGCATGGTTACTTTACTATAGACAGATTTAACGTATACACTCATGGACTTTTCCTTATACAATTATTGGGTTGCTTAAGGATCTTACTAAGAACACTGTATAACATTTTAATATCATTGCCATAAATGGCGTAGCTCAGTCCAAAAATTATAAATTCAACGGAAAATTGTTCCATTTCACAGCAGGTCACAACAAAAGGTTGAACATGCATGCATTCAAAGTATGAATTAATAAATGAGAAATTACATAGTTATTAAAATCAAGGAAAAGTAAAAATATCTCAAAATTATTATACTTTACATCATGTAGGCAATCCACAGAAAGAATAAAATACAGCAACTTACCTAAAATAAAAAATAAATAAAAATATGTGAATAATTATATGAAATATAAATGTAAGTCATTGTATTACTTGCATCTTACATAATAAAGAAAATGACTGTGCGTTTGTGAGGGTTTGCATGTAGCCGGAAATCCAAGCGTCGTACAGTGATGAAATTTGGTACACAAGTACTTCAGGAGCTCTGAAGGTGCATCTAAGAGTTATTTTTAAAAATTTCGAATTAGACCTTTTTTGGTGATTTTCTGATTTAACCCAATTAGCAACGATTTTGGGTGATATACACACAAATCGGTTCCTTAGTGACAGAAAATACTATCACATAATTTCCATCTTGATAACGTCGGAAAGATCGAAAAATTCCCTTTCAAACAAACTTTGAACAGAAACCGTATAACTAATAAAAGAATTTTCATAAATTTTTACAAAGTACATACTTTTTATATGTTTAAAACCTACCCGATTTTTATATTACGATAAAAAAAAAATTGCGCCCAATCCATTGTTTATGATTTACACCAGCTACTTTAAGTATCACAAACTGCCCCAAAACAAACAAGAAAGATCAATCATGCATAAAACATTGATTATGAAACACTTTCCAACTGCAATGCAATTTTATTTAAACATCTCTAAAATGCGATACATTTAGCGGCGGTATTTTTTAAATAATCACAGTACTAAAATAATTTATTTTACTTAAAAAGTTAAAACCATAGAGGTAAAAGTACTTTCTAACTCCATGCTTCAAACTTCATCGGAAAAGGCAATGCTATAAAATCGTCTGCTTCTCTATGTAAAATCAATGAATATTTCATTCACATCACCTATATTCGAGCTTCCGGAGCTAAATAATTCTGCGTTAAAAAAAATCAGCTATTACACAACTCATCTTAGAGCTTGATTTGTCCACATTCTGCGTTAAAATTAGGCTTCGTTGTAGAAATGATCAAAGTTTGATGATCATTTAAATTAAAAAATATTGTAATTGAAATGGCGTAGAATGTAGATGCACAGAAAATACGCAAAAATAAAGCGTTTTTAGGACAGATGCAACATTAAATATAAATTTAAGTGATTTTAAAAATTACGACTTTGACACGGGGAAAAAAGATGGATGCCATATTTTATTTTGAAGTGGGTCACGTGACCTCTTCATATAACATGGGGGTAATTATTATTTTAATTTTTATTTAAAAAACTACCAAACATATTTTGCTCAAATTCTTTTTATATATTTTATGGGATAATTTGAATATTTCCTAAAATTTTCAAAGCAATTTGCGAAAAATTAGGTCCTGTAGGGTTCGATGTATTTCACTTCTTCAACTTTGGTTCAATCCAAAACTAACTGGGTGATATTATTCATTTACATTCCCATATGTCCCACAGACCGTCTGAACAACATACTAAAATTTCATTTTAATAAAGTTATTTTAACGGCAGTTATAGTGCGAACGGACAGACAGAAAAATGGATTGACCAAAGTCATAAACACGTTTTAACTATGTTGGAAAGTGTTAAAAATTGATTTGGAAAACATTGGAACCAATCCGTTCATTAATTATAAATTATTTATGTCAGCGAACTGTTAAAATTTTTTTCTTCAATTCCCGTATTACCGCTTCTAATTTCATCCTTATTAGGTCCATTGGCATAAATCATGCACATAATAGATGGTTGGCATTCGGACGGAGGGGGGGGGGTCTCCTACAGGTTTTGAATCTTATTTATTTCCTGCTTTGCAGAGAGCGTGTTTTTATTCTTTCTTTGCGGACAGCGTGCGGGAGGATTTGAAGAAAACAAAGTAATACAGGAATTATATAAGTAGCATGCGCTTATTTACGACCTAGGCAACGGCGGGTAATTCGTTCTAGTAAATATTTAACTACTGACCCCAAAGTATGTATATTTAACAGCATCGGCGAGTCACATGTCACGACAAAGGTGACACTCAATATTCATGCTTAAAATTAGAATTGTGCGAATCTTCAACCTCTGATGAAGCAGTATTAATATGAAATTTCATAAATTACGCATATTTCCATGTATTTTCAAACAATTTTTACTTTCCCTGTAATCATGATAATGTACAGGAGAAGTATTAGAATCATGCCGAAAATCACAACTCCAGTTTTCGACGGAGCTACACGTTTTGGGACTTCCAGAAGACTATTTTTAGCGTGACGTATGTGTCTGTCTGTCTGTCTGTGCAATCTATGTATCCACTCTAACTCAAAGCCTTATAGACCAAATTTCGTAAAATTTGGCAGGTAAGTCACTTGTGGGTGACCCTGGTGTTTATTAGTTTTTAGTAGGATTTGGGATAAAACAACCCGCCTTTTTTTGCGAAATGACCCGCAAAAAACGTCAAAACCAAAATAAAAAAACTATGTATGCTCAAATGTATTAATTAAATGCTTGTTTTATACGTAATTTTTTACGATGAAAAGAATAAGACCAGCCCCATTACTCTAGAATTACCCGCTTCCAAGATATTTAAGTGTTTGCATTTTTGCTACGCCGGTCTTTAAGTCCAGTTACCAAATGAAAACGAAAATTGGATTAAAAGTGCAAATTCAGTGTAATTGCAAATAATAATGCGTGTTATTTAGTACAATTCAACTCAATTTAATGAATTATTTATGGAATAAAGAAAAATTAATTTAAGTCTGTAGCAGAAGTCATGTGCGGCTTGCTCACATCAGATTTTTTACTTTCCCTGCAATACATGGTAATGTATAGGGAAAATATTGGAGTCATGCCGAAAACCGCAACTCGAGTTTTCGACGGATCTACACGTTTCGAGACCTCTAGAATACAAAAAAACTATTTTTAGCGTGACGTTTGTGTGTGTGTGTGTCTGTGCAATATATGTATCCACTCCAACTCAAAAACTGATGGACCGAATTTCATAAAATTTGGTAGGTAAGTCACTTGGATCTGACCCTGGTGCTGATTAGTGTTTGGTACGATTCGTAAAAACAGAACCCGCTTTTTTTTGCGAAATGGCCCGTAAAAATTTCATGTATCCACACTAGCTAAAATACAAATTGATCAAATTTCACAATATTTGGTAAATAAGTTACTTGTGGGACATTCTGGTGCTGATTCGATTTTGGTACGATTCGGAAAAGAACAACCTGCCTTTTTTTACGAAATGCACGCAAAAATCACCAAATTCAAAAAGATTACGTATACTGAAATGCATCAATTAAATGCTTGTTTAATACGCAATTTTTAACGAGGAAAAGAATATAACACACTTCATTATACTTTAGGACTAACCGTTCTGCCGATGTGGTGGCCGAGAGGTCAAAGAGGAAGGCCTTTCCTCGTGACGGCTCGGTTGCCAGATTGCGGGTTCGAGTCCCGCCTGCGGGCATGGATATTGTAATGTCTTATTTGGGGCAGAAGTCAGACTTCTACTTTCGGGTGCCCCGGGTCATTAGACTAAACAGAAGCAGTGCACACATTCTTCCTTAAATGTAATGTTAAGGACACGACAACAACAACAACAACTAACCGTTCTCAAGATATTTGAGATTTCTTGCATTTCTGTTCAGCCGCTATCGGGGAAAATATTCAATTACCAAATAAAAACAAACATTGAATTATAAATGCAAATTTAGTGTTAGGCAATAGTTTTTAGTTGGGCAATTAAACTCAATCTAATGAATTATTAAAGAAATAAAGAAAATATGAATTTAAGTCTGCAGGGAAAGTCATGTGCTGCTCACATCAGATATTTACTTTCCTTATATACATAATGTATAAGGAAAGTATTGTGACGGGGTCGAAAATTCGAATTCGAGTTTTCGACGGGAGAGCACGTTTCAAGCATCCCTGATCACGAATCAAACATTTTTGGAGTGATGTGTGTGTATGTGTGTGTGTGTGTGTGTGTGTGTGTGTGTGTGTGAAAGTATGTGTGTGTGTGTGTGTGTGTGTGTGTGTGTGTGTCAGTGAGTCTGTGGAGACGATAACTGACGAACGAATTGACCGATTCAAACGAAATTTGGTACAAAAATCACAATCCGTAAACACTGGAAGCCTATTGTTTTCATACGCAATCGAATGTTCCCCCCCCCCTAAATTTTCGAGTGAAATTTTGAAAAAATCGTCAAATCAAAACCACTAATAAAGTTACGCAAATAGACATTTCTTATGTAATGTTCCATTAGAAAACGATTGACATCAATTTTAAAACGCTAACATGAACCGTTCTCGAGATATTGCACATTTTTCAAAAAAATTATCAAAAAGTCATATAAAATAAAAAAAAATATATTTCCTTTTGAGAAACATGCTCACTTTTCATATGTAATACCCATGCGATAAATTTGGTGACATCATTCTCGTGGAACCAGCTCGTTCCATTCATGAAAAAAGATACTTTTAGTAATACTTTTGTATTTGAACGCCAATAGTCATTTATCGGCTATAAGAATAACTTATTTCTCCGTCCATAACGCTTGGCGATATTTGGGCGAGGAATTTGGCGGAATGTCGCCAACTTGGCGACATTTTTAATTGTTGCCATAATTAACAAAAATCTCGCCAAATGGATAGAAATGACGCTAAATCAATGAAAATGACGATTAATTGACGAAAATTCAATATCTTGAAAGGAATATAAATATCTACTATAAGAATAACATTTTTTTAACTGTAAAAGTAGTAAATTCATTGCATTATATAAAGAAAGTCATGTGTTGCCCACATCAGATTTTTTAAATTATAAAGAAATTCCCATACGGATTTGATTTAACGTTCACCGGCAAGTGAGTGTAGTGTGAGTGCGAGTGGAAGTGTAGCAATGTGAGTTTTGTAGTGTGTTTGTTCACTACAAAAATACGTCCCATTTTTTAAAATTTCAAAACACATTTATAAAATTGAAATAATTCTATATTCCAAAATTCATCTTCAAAATCCAAGACGTCAGGAAGATCGCAAATAAAACAGAATCTCTCCTAAAAGACCAGACTCCTGCCGTCTAGACCGAATGTCTGAGAAGGTCTTAAAATCTGTTCGCAGAACAAACACCTGCGAATGAAAGAGCTCGCATTCGACCAATAATTTAGATTAAAAATCTGATGTGGGCAGAACATGTCATTCCGTATATATTCATTTTCGCTTTATTTCTTTAATAATTCGTTAAATTGAGTTTAATTGCATAAAATAACACGCATTATTATTTTAAATAGCGGTGAATTTGCACTTTAATTTCATTTGGTAACGTGACATATTTTCAAAGACGGCATGGCATATTTACAAAATTCAGGGGAAAAAATATTCTTCGAAGACAGCTTGTACGAGAGTAATAGGGTTGCTCTTATTATTTTTATCGTCTAAAATTGCATCATTAAAGATGCATGTAACTGATACATTTGAACACATGCAGTCTTTTACTTTAGATTTTGACGATTTTTGCGGGCCAGTTCGCAAAATAAGGCAGATTATTTTGTCCTGAATCGCACCAAAATCTAATCAACACCAGGATAAGCCATAAGTGACTTATCTACCAAATTTTATAAAAATTGGTCAATTAGTTTTTGAGTTACAGTGGATACATACATTACACACACACACACAGACATTACGCTCAAAATAGTGTTTTCGCGTTCTAGGATGCTCGAAACGCGTAGATCCGAAAAGTCAGGTTGCGATTTTTGACAACATTCCAATACTTTCTCTATACATTACCATGTACTGCAGGGAAAGTAAAAATCCGATGTGGGCAGCACGTGACTTTCCCTGCAAACTTATATCCACGTTCTCTTTATTTCAATTAAATTTAATTCACTTTTAATTCAATTTTTGTTGTCATTTAGTAACTGGACTTATTTTCAAAGGTGGCGTAGAGAAAATACGAAAAAACTAAAATATCTCGAGAACGGCTAGTCCTAGTGTAATGGGGTTGGTCTTATTCTTTTCATCGTTAACAATTACGTATAAAACAAGCATTTAATGGATATATTTGAGCATACGTAGTTTTTTAGTTTAAATATTGACAATTTTTGACACATACACACACAGCAGTCACGCTAAAAGTAGTTTTCTAGTGTTCTAGATGTTCCGAAACATTTAATTAGGCAGAAAACTGGAATTGCGTTTTTTGACGCGATTAAAATACTTTCCATATACATTACCGTGTAATATAGCGAAAGTAAAAATACCGAAATCCTGGCTCACATTTTTATTCCGGGCAGCATTACATACCAAAATGCATAAGCATATACTCCGTCTAATCGGTGATTAAACTTTTCCCAAATTATTTCACAATTCTGACATTGCATTGCATAACGGAATTCGGAATATGCCAGAGAAAATATGCGCATTTGTCTAAACTATCCAATTAAAATCAGCGCAAACAGCAAGACATATTTTCCAGCTCATAATAGAAAATTTCCGACAGAAGGCAACACTAATTATGAATATAGTAATTAGAATTCTTTTTTTTTTCATTTCAAAGCTTTTGAACTCCCAAACATTTGCTATCTTCATAGTAAATATTTTCCCCAATACCGTCAGATGTTGCCCGTCGCCAATTTATTACAAAGGAGGAACAGGAAGTGAAAGTTGTAGTGAAATCCTTTTGAATTTTCGGCTTCGTTTGGGAAATTTGTAGTTGAGATGCCAAAACAGAGAGAGAAATAAAACTGTTATAATACTCAGTGGGTGTAATTTATAAGCGATTTTGTTGCTAGGAATAAGCAATTGTTGAAATAGCGCAAATGAATGCATAAGGTTTTGAATTATTACTTTCCTTATATACAATAATGTATAAGGTAAGTATTGTGACGGGGTCGAAAATTCGAATTCCAGTTTTCGACAGGAGAGCACCCCCGATCACGAATCGAACATTTTTGAAGTGATATCTGTGTGTGTGTGTGTGTGTGTGTGTGTGTGTCAGTGAGTCGTGGAGACGATAACTGATGAACAAATGGAACGATTTGAAAGAAATTTGGTACAAAAATTACAATCCGTAAACACTGGAAGCTTATTGTTTTTATACGCAATCGAATGTTCAGAATTCCCCTATATTTTCGAGTGAAATTTTGAAAAAATCGTCAAAAAATCAAAACCTCTAATAAAATTACACAAATAGACATTTCTTACGTAATTTTTCATTAGAAAACGATTGACATAAATTTTAAAACGCTAACATGAACCGTTCTCGACATATTACACATTTTTCAAAAAAAATTATCAAAAACTTATATAAAATAAAAAAAATATTTCCTATTGAGAAAAATGTTCACTTTTCATATGTAATACCATGCGATAAATTGGGTGACATCATTCTCGTGGATCTAGCTCGTTCCATTCATAAAAAAAGACACTCTAAGTAATACTTTTGTATTTGAACGCCAATAGTCATTTATTTGCTGTAAGAATAGCTTATTTCTCCGTCCATAACGCTTGGCGAGATTTTAACGACGAATTTAGGGGAATGCCGCCAACTTGGTGACTATTTTAAATGTTGCTAAATTAACGAAAAACTCGCCAAATGGATAAAAATACCGCTAAATCAATGAAAATGACGCCTCATTGACGAAAATTCAATGTCTTGGATAGAATATAAATATCTACTATAAAAAAAAACTATTTTTTTTTTACTGTAAAAGTAGTAAATTCATAGCATTATAGTATAAGGAAAGTCATGTGCTGCCAATATCAGATTATATATATATATGAAGGTAAGGTTCTCTTTTTAACATTTTACAACAAAGTTGAAAAGTGTTTATGACTTTGTTCATTCTGCCTGTCGGTCTGTCTGTCTATCCGTTAGCACGATAACTGCGGTAAAAATGACTTTATCAAAATGAAATTTTAGTATGTTTTTCAGACGGTCTGTGGGACCTATGGGAATATAAATAAATAATATCACCCAATTAGTTTTTTATTGAACTCGGGTTGAAAAAATGAAATACATTGAACCCTATAGGACCTAATTTTTCAAACATTTTTTAAGTAAATTTAAATTTCACGAATTGCTTCGAAATTTTTAGGAAATATTCACATTATCCCATAGAATATATATAAAAAAAATTCAGTAAAAAATGTTAAGTAGTTTTTTAATTAAAAATTATTTAATATAGGGAAAAAAAACAAATTCAATTAAATTCTGACTTTTGGGATATCCTCCAGAAAGAAAAGAGAGATATATTATATAATAAATATCTTTCCAGGTGTTTAGTCATTTTGCATATGAGAGAGGCTTCACATTTTAGAATAAATTTGGTAGATAACAATTTTTCATTTTTTTAAAATTTTATATAACTCTTCATGATATACTTATTTGATGGCATTTTTAATGCACATTCCTACGTCCTAGAGAGTTAAAATTTGGTACACAGCTTAAATTTGTTGAACATTTTATTCGACAAAAATTTGATGGATCTTTAAATATAGATCATACATTTCCCTGCAGACTCATATTCGTTCTCTTTATTTCTTCAATAATAATTTGAGTTTATCTGCACAAAATAACAACCATAAGTATTTTAAATGACATTGAATTTGCACGTTAAACTTAAATTTGGTTTTCATTTGATAGCTGGACTTATTGTCAAAGGTGGCGTAGCGAAACCGGAATAAACTAGAATATCTCAAGAACGGCTAGTCCTAGAGTAATGGGGTTAGTCTTATACTTTTTGTTGTCAAAAATCACGTGTAAAATAGGAATTTAATTGATATAATTGAGCACACGTAGTCTTTTATTTTTATATATAACGAGTTTTGCGGGTCATTTTGCAAAAATAGCCCGTTCCTTTTTCCCGAATCGTACTAGAATAACCTACAAATGATTTATATACAAAATTTTGTTAAATTTGGTATATAAATCACTTGTAGGTTATTGGAATATTATACACCAAATTTTGTTAAATTTGTTCCATTAGTTTTTAGCTAGAGTGGATAAAGGCAATTTCTGCGGCCATTTCGCAAAGAAGGCAGATTCTTTTATTACGAATCGTACTATAATCTAATGAACATCAGGATTTCCCACAAAAAACATACCTACCAAATTGTATAAAATTCGGTCCATTAGTTTTTCAATTAGAGTGGATATAATATCCACACAGACACACAGAAACATACACAGATACACCCTTACACACACAGACGTCTTTCTAAAAATAGTTTTTTCGTGTTCTAGAAGTCCCAAAACGTGTAGATCCTTTGAAAATTCGAGTTCCGATCTTCGGCACGATTCCAATACTTTGAGTACATACACAGGCACACATATATTATCTGTGTATTTATTATCTGTGTATCTAAATCCCGTGCCTATGCAATTACAATAGTTGTGATTTTAAATGATCCCTAAACTTTTATTATTTCTTCAACGAAGCTTATTTTAACATATGCAGAATGCAAATATCTCAAGCGATTGTAAGATGAATTACATAAGAATTGCTGAATTTTTTTCACACAAAATTATTTAGCTCTGGAGTCTGGAATACAAGTTATATGAATGAAATATTCATTGATTTTGCATAAAGAATCAGATGATTTATATTTCGATACAGTTTTAAATATTTAAGTATAATAAATTACTGCAGTACTGTGATAATGTAAAAGATATCACCACTGAATGTATCACATTTTAGAAATTTTTAAATTAAATTACATTTCAGTTGGAAAGTGTTTCATAATCAATGCTTATGCATGATTGATCTTTCTTGTTGATGAATTTCTGCGGTTAATGTTAACCCTTGGTAAACCAACTTTCTTGAACGCTATATATTACAGGATTTTAAAACCTTTATATCTTAAATTCATAATTAATAAAAGTGTCTCAAATATATAAACCATTCACATCCGCTATTTACTAAATGTGATATCTGCACGACTAATTAAATGTTCAGAAAATAAAAAAAATATCTGATGTAGGCAGCACATGACTCTCCCTACACGTTCAAATTCATTTTCTCTCTATTTCCTTAATAATTCGTTAAATTAAGTTTCATTGCATAAAATAAACACGCGTGATTATTTGAAATTACAGTGAAATTGCACTTTTAATTCAATTTTCGTTTTCATTTGGTAATGCGATGTATTTGTCATTGCGATGTATTTGTCATACGATTAAAAAATAAGTAAATAATAAAAAAATCTCGAGAACGGCTAGTCTTAGAATAAGTAATAGGGTTGGTGTTATTTTCTCCATCTTAAAAAATTAAGTATAAAACAAGCATTAATTTGATGCATTTGAGCATATGTAGTCTTTTATTAACACTTTATAACAAAGTTGAAAAGTGTTTATGACTTTGTTCATTCTGTCTGTCTATCCGTTAGCACAATAACTGCCGTAAAAATGACTTAGTCAAAATGAAATTTTAGTATGTTGTTCAGACGGTCTGTGGGACCTATGGGAATATAAATGAATAATATCACCCAATTAGTGTTGGATTGAACCCGGGTTGGAAAAACGAAATACATTGAACCCTATCGGACCTAATTTTTCAAACATTTTTTAAGCGGATTTAAAATTCACAAATTGCTTCGAAAATATTAGGTAATATTCAAATTACCCCAAAAAATATATAAAAAAAATTTCAGCAAAATATAGTCAGTAGTTTTTTAAATGAAAATTAAAATAACAATTACACCTCTTATATGAAGCGATCACGTGACCATTATATAAAGAGATCACGTGACCCACTTCAAAATGAAATATTACATCCATCTTGTCTCAAAATCGTGATTTTTAAAATTCTTTTTCATTCATATTGAGTGCTGTATCCCTCCTAAAACCGCTTCATTTCTACCTATATTATGTGCATCTACATACTGAAACAACGCAATTACAATTTATTTGAGTTTAAATGATCATCCAAATTTGATTATTTCTACAACGAAGTCTATTTTTCACTTATGTAAAATGTAAACAGCAAAATATGTAGAATAAGTTGTATAACAATTGCTGTATTTCATTAACGCAAAATTATTTAACTCATGGAGTCTGCATAGCTGATATGAATGAAATATTCATTGATTTTACAGAGAGAAGGACGATTTTTTTCGTCCAAGTTTTAAGCATAGAGTTTAATTACTTGCACCTCCATGGTCTTTAAAATAAAATAAAGTTTTCAAACAAAATAAATTATTATAGTATTGTGATGAATGAAATGAATGGGAAGATGTTTATGAATGAAATGCTGCTTTTATAGAGAGAGCCAGGCATTTTATATTTCGATGGTGTCATTTAAATAAATTTCAGTTGTTTTTGATGAAGTTTATAAATATATTAAATTATTGTAGTATTATGATAATGTTAAAAACATTACCGAGGAGCCAGGCTATTTATATTTAATTGACGTCATTTGAACGAAGTTCATTTTTTTCAATGAACTTTTAAGTTTTCAAATATAATAAATTAATGTAGTATTGTGATAATTTTTAAAATATTACCGAGAAATGTATCGCATTTTAGAAATGTTTAAATGAAATTTCATTAAAGTTGGAAAGTGTTTCATAATCAATGCTTTATGCATGGTTGATCCTTCTTGTTCTAAATTTTGACTTTTTTTGCAGCCACTTTTGCGAAAAAAATGCAGATTATTTTATCTCAAATTATATCAAAATCTGATCAACACTACGGTATCCCACAAGTGGCTTATCTACTAAATTTCACAAAATTTAGTCAATTATTTGAGCTAGAGTGAACACATACGATATTTGTTGGCCCTTTTGCAAAAAAAAAAAGCCAGATACTTTTATTCCGAATTGTACCAAAATCTAATCGGCATCCACAGAAGTGATCTATAAAATTTTATGAAATTGGATCTATTAGTTTTTAGTTAGTGTGGAAACATACACTGCACAGACAGGCGCACACACACACACACACAGACGTCAAGCTGGAAATAGTTTTCTCGTGTTCGATGTCTCAAAACATGCATATCCGTTGAAAACTCAAGTTGCAATTTTCGACGCGATTGCAACACTTTCCCTATACATCACCGTGTATTGTAAGAAGAGCAAAAATATCAATATCCCAGCTTTAATTTTTATCCCGGGCAGCATTGAATATCAAAATACACAAACATACACGCCGTCTAGTCGGTGATTATACTTTTCCCAAATTATTCCACAATTCTGACAGTGCATTTCATAACGGAATTCGCAATATGCAGCGAAAATTTGCTCATTTGTCTAAATTATCCAATTAAACCAGCACAAACAGCAAGACATATTTTCCAGCTCATAATAGAAAATTTCCGACAGAACGCAACACTAATTATGAATATAGTAATTAGAATTTTTTTTTTTCATTTCAAAGCTTTTGAACTCCCAAACATTTGCTATCTTCATAGTAAATATGTTCCCCAATACCGTCAGATGTTGCCCGTCGCCAATTTATTACAAAGGAGGAACAGGAAGTGAAAGTTGTAGTGAAATGCTTTTGTTTTTCGGCTTCGTTTGGGAAATTTGTAGTTGAGATGCCAAAACAGAGAGAGAAATAAAACTGTTTTAATAACTCGTGGGTGTAATTTATACGCGATTTTGTTGCTGGGAATATGCAATTGTTGAAATAGCGCTAATGTATGCATAAGGTTTTGAATTTTATATATATGGCGGTACTGGTCTCTTTTTCGATAAATTTCTGCGGTTAATGTTTACCTTTGGTAACACAACTTTCTTGAAAGCTACATTACATAATTTTAAAACCTTTATGTATTAAAATCATAATTAATTAAAGTGTCTCAAATATATTAGCCATTCACACCCGCTAGTCACTAAATATGATATCTGCTCGACAAATAAAATGTGTAGAAAATAAAAAAAAATCTGCTGTAAACAGCACATGACTCTCCCTACACATTGAAATTCATTTTCTCTCTCTATTTCCTTAATAATTCGTTAAATTAAGTTTCATTGTACAAAATAAACATGCGTGATTATTTGAAGTGACATTGAAATTGCACTTTCAATTCAATTTTCGTTATCATTTGGTAACTCGGAGTATTGTCAAAGGCGGAGTACTAAAAATACGATTAAAAAAAAATCTGATGTGGGCACCACAAGACTTTCCTTATATAATGCAATGAATTTACTACTTTTACAGTAAAAAAAAAATAGATTATTTGTATAGTAGATATTTATATTCTTTCCAAGATAATGAATTTTCGTCAATGAGTCGTCATTTTCATTGATTTAGCGTCATTTTTATCCATTTGGCGAGTTTTTCGTTAATTTAGCAACATTTAAAAAAAGTCGCCAAGTTGGCGACATTCCGGCAAATTCATCGCCAAAATCTCGCCAAGCGTTATGGGCGGAGAAATAAGTTATTCTTTAAATAGCAGATAAATGACTATTAGCGTGCAAATACAAAAGTATTACTCAAAGTATATTTTCTCATGAATGGAACGAGCTAGATCCACGAGAATGATGTCACCAAATTTGTCGCACGATATTACATATGAAAAGTGAACATATTTCTCAATAGGAAACCTTTTCCTTTAATTTTGTATGATTTTTTGATATTTTTTGTGGAAAATGGGCAATATCTCGAGAAGGGTTCATGTTAGCGTTCTAAAATTTATGTCAATCGTTTTCTAATGAAAAATTACATAAGAAATGTTTATTTGCGTCACTTTATTAGAGGTTTTGATTTTTGATGATTTTTTCAAATTTTCACTTGAAAATTTAGGGCGGTTCTGAACATTCGATTGCGTATAAAAACAATAGGCTTCCAGTATTCACGGATTGTAATTTTTGTACCGAATTTCGTTCGAATCGGTCCATTCGTTTTTCAGTTATCGTCTTCACAGACTCGCACACACACACACACACACACAGATATCACCTCAAAAATGTTTGATTCGTGATCAGAGATGATTGAAACGTGCTCTCCCGTCGAAAACTCGAATTCGAACTTTCGACCCCGTCACAATACTTTCCTTATACATTTTCGCATATAAGGAAAGTAATAATAATTAATAAAAGTGTCTGAAAAAATATTAGCTATTCCCACCCGAGTGGGCAAAATAGGTCACTTAAACGTGTCACCTGGGCACCTAATAAAAGTTCAGAAAATAAAAAATCTGAAGTGGGCAGCAGATGGTTTTCCCTACTGACTCAAATTCATTTTTTCTCTCTCTCTTTAATAATTCATTAAATTAAGTTTAATTGCACAAAATAACACACGTGATTATTTGAAATGGCACTGACTTTGCACTTTTAAATCGATTTTCGTTTTCATTTGATAACTTAACGTATTCTCAAAGGCGGTGTAGAAATATACGAAAAAATAAAATATCTGGAGAAGGGCTATAGTCCTTGAGTAATGGGGGTTGGTCTTATTTGTTTTATCGTCAAAAATTACGTATAAAACAAGCATTTAATTGACACATTTCACCATATTCAGTCTTTTATTTTAGATTTTAACGATTTTTAATGGGTATTTCGCAAAAACAGCATGTTCCTTTTTTTCGAATCATACCAAAATCTAATCAGCACCAAGGTAACCCATAAGGTTTTCATAAAATTTAGTAGATAAGTATCAACAAAATTTTATGAAATTTTGTCAATTATTACTTTTCTTATATACAATAATGTATAAGGAAAGTGTTGTGACGGGGTCGAAAATTCGAATTCGAGTTTTTGACGGGAGAGCACGTTTCAAGCGCATCCCTTATCACGAGTCGAACATTTTTGAAGTGATGTGTGTGTGTGTGTGTGTGTGTCAGTGAGTCTGTAGAGACGGTAACTGACGAACGAATAGACTGATTCGAACGTAATTTGGTACAAAAATTACATTCCATAAACACTGGAAGCATGTTATTTTTATAAGCAATCGAATGTTCAGAACCTCCCTAAATTGTCGAGTGAAATTTTGAAAAAAATCGTCAAAAAATGAAAACCTCTAATAAAATTACGCAAATAGACATTTCTTATGTAATTTTTCATTAGAAAACGATTGATATAAATTTTAGAACGCTAACATGAACCCTTCTCGAGATATTGCATATTTTTCAAAAAAATTATCAAAAAGTCATATAAAATATAAAAAAATTTTCCTATTGAGAAACACGTTCACTTTTCATATGTACCATGCGATAAATTGGGTGACATCATTCTTGTGATTTTAGCTCGTTCCATTCATGAAAAAGTTACTTTGAGTAATACTTATGTATTTGAACGCCAATAGTCATTTATCTGCTGTAAGAATAACTAATTTTTCGTCCATAACGCTTGGCGATATTTTGGCGATGAATTTGATGGAATATCGCTAACTTGGCGACTTTTCTAAATGTTGCTAAATTAACGAAAAACTCGTCAGATGGATAAAAATGACGCTAAATCAATGAAAATGACGACTCATTGACGAAAATTCAATATCTTGGAAAGAATATAAACATTTACTACAAAAATAATCTATTTTTTTTTTTTTACTGTAAAAGTAGTAAATTCATTGCCTTATATAAGTCAAGTGCTGCCCACATCAGAATTTTTTTAGCTAGAGTGGCTAGATTGTATATTCAAATCATACCAAAATCTAATCAGCACCAGGGTAACCCATAAGATTTTCATAAAATTTAGTAGATAAGTATGTACTTAATTTTATGAAATTTTGTCAATTATTTTTAGCTAGAGTATACATACTATATTTGAGGACCATTTCCCCAAAAAAAGTATGTTCCTTTTATCCAGAATCGCACCAAAATAAGCCACAAGTGACTTATGTATAAAATTTTATGAAATTTGATCCATTAGTTTTTCAGTTAGAGTGGATGCATACATTGCACTCACTAACATAGAGACGTCATATTAAAAATATGTTTTTGTGTGTTTGTGTTCTTGAGGTTCCAAATCGTGTAGATCCGCCGATTTTGGCGAGATTTTCGTTAATTTGGAAATATTTAAGGAGTCGCCAAATAGGCGACATTCTGCCAAATTTTTTGCCAAAATCTCGCCAAGCGTTATAGATGGAGAAATAAGTTCTTATAGCAGATAAATGACTATTGGCGTTCAAATACAAAAGTATTACTCAAAGTATCTTTTCTCATGAATGGAACGAGCTAGATCCACGAGATTGATGTCACCCAATTTATCGCGTGATATTACATATGCAAAATGACCATGTTTCTTAACAGTTAATATGTTTTTTTTAATTTATGATAAATTTATTTGAAATATATACAATATCTCGAAAACGGTTCATGCTAGCGTTCTGAAGTTTATGTCAATCGTTTACTAAGGAAAAATTACACAAGAAATGTCTATTTGCGTAACTTTATTAAAGGTTTTGATAATTTTTTAAAATTTCATTTGAAAATTTAGGGGGATTCTGAATATTCGATTGTGTTTAAAAACAATAGGTTTCCAGCATTCACGGATTGTAATTTTTGTACCAAATTTCATTCGAATCGCTCCATTCGTTCGTGATATATCGTCCCCACAGGCTCACTGACACACACACACACACATCATCTCAAAAATGTTCGATTCGTGATCAAGGATGCTTGAAACATGCCCTCTCGTCGAAATGTATGTATATAAGGAAAGTAATAAATTTAAGTCTGTAGTGAAAGTCATGTGCTGCCCACATCAGATTTCTTTTTTCTTTTATGGAGTAAAAACCGGACTCGTGAAAAAGAAAGAAACATATAAGGATTTTACGTAACTTTTAAATATTTTTTAATTTGTTCATAAATTTATGTCTTTTTTTCTGGTTTTTATACATAACTTACCAATTTTATTTTATTTTCGTCGACATGCATTTTGGTCACTCTGAGAATTAATCGTATTTCGTATTTCAATCAAGGGGGGGGGGAGACCTCAAACAAAACATATACGTACGTACCTTGTTCTATCCGCCAACCCTCCAAAACAAATCCGACCCCCCTCCCCACCCCCAAAACAGCCTCATCATTCCCGTCACTAACAACCATTAATTAATCACAAACATAACACACACAGTCAGAGGATAAATTAACATCTGGTACAGAATGGGGAGTTGAAATCTTCATCTATTTGTTTTGCCGCCTAGGCGGAAACATTTGTAGAAATGGCAAAATTACGTTTCCTAACACCATTATTTTAACAGCGAGTCAGTCCGACGTGCTTTGCACAAAACGCATGGATTGTTGTAAACATGGAAAATACATCTATATAAAAAAAGCAGTATTCTGATGTTCTATGTACGCGTATGACATCAGATACTGAAAACGAAGCTGCATATTGGACTCGTTTTTTAACTTATTTACAACAAATGAAAAATTCTAGAGCTTTGCTTTGAGTATGATATCGAAAACTGAGATGGATATTGAATGAATTTTAACTTATTTACAATAAATGGAGAATTTTAGCGCTTTGCGTTGGGAGCATGACATCATATATTGAAAACGAAGCTGCATATTGGACTCGTTTTTTAACTTATTTATATTAAATAGAGATTTTGAGCTTTGCGTTGACTATGAGAAATGAATTTGCAGAAAATGAATCTGGGTCTGTAGAGAAAATCACGTGCTGTCCACATCAGATTTTTTTTTTATGGAGTAAAAAAAAATCGGACTCGTGAAAGGGAAAAAAAAATTAAGGATTTTACAAAAGTTTTAATTATTTTTTAATTTGTAGAAAAGTTTATTTTCATTTTTTTCTGGTTTTTACATAACTTACCAATTTCATTTTAGTTTCCTTGGCATGCATTCTGGTCACTCTGAGAATTAATCGCATTTCGTATTTTAAACAAGGGGGAGAAACCTCAACCAAAACATTTCTGCACTCTATACGTAAGTATCTTGTTCTATCCTCCAACCCTTCAAAACTAATCCCCCCCCCCCAACAGCCTCATCATTCGCGTCACTAACAACCATTAATTAATCACAAACATAACAATACACACAGTCAGCGGAGAAATTAACATCTGGTACAGAATGGGGAGTTTAAGTCTTCGGCTGTTTGTTTTGCCGTTGTTCCGGAAACATTTGTAGAAAGGGAAAAATTACGTTTCCTAACACCATTATTTTACCAATGAGTCAGAGGTGCTTTCCACATAACTTGTCACTTTTTGGGCATAGATTGTTGTAAATATGGAAAATACATCTATACGACAAGACAGATCAATCATACGTAAAGCATCGATTACGAAACACTTTCCAACTGGAATGCAATTTTATTTAAACATCTCTAAAATGCGATACATTCAGGGCTGATATATTTTAAATTATCACAGTACTACAATAATTTATTTTACTTAAAAACTTAAAACCATGAAGGTAAAAGTATTTTCTAACTCCATGCTTAAAATTAAAACTTCTTCGAAAAAGAAAATGCCATAAAACCGTCTGCTTCTCTATGTAAAATCAATGAAAATTTCATTCATATCACCTATATTCCAGACTCCAGAGCTAAATAACTTTGCGTTAAAAAATTCAGCAATTCTTATACAACTTATCTCATAGCTTGCATCTCATAGCTAGCATACGTTAAAATTAGGCTTCGTTGTAGAAATAATCAAAGTTTGGCGATCGTTTAAACTCAGAAATATTGTAATTGCGTTGGCGCAGAATATAGATGCACAGAAAATACGCAAACATAAAGTGGTTTTAGGAAGGATGCAACATTAAATATAAATTTAAAAGAACTTTAAAAATCATGATTTTGACACTTGGAAAAAAGATGGATGCCATATTTTATTAAGAAGTGGGTCACGTGATCTCTTCATATAACATGGGTGTAATTATTATTTTAATTTTTATTTAAAAAACTACCGAACATATTTTGCTGAAATCCTTTCTATATATTTTAAGGGATAATTTGAATATTTCCTAAAATTTTCAAAGCAATTTGCAAATTTCGCTTAAAAAATATCTGAAAAATTAGGTCCCATAGGGTTTAACGTATTTCACTTTTTCAATCCGGGTTCAATCCAAAACTAATTGGGTGATATTATTCATTTACATTCCCATATGTCCAACAGACCGTCTAAACAACATACTAAAATTTCATTTTGATAAAGTCATTTTTAATTGCAATTATAGTGCGAATGAACAGAAAGACAGACAGGCAGAATGACCAAAGTCATAAACACTTTTCTATTATGTTGGAAAGTGCTAAAAAGCAGTATTTCTGGTATTCTATGTATGCGTATGGTATTAGATACTGAAAACGAAGCTGGGTATTGGACTCGTTTTTAACTTATTTACAACAAATGGAAAATTCTGGAGCTTTGCGTTGAGTATGACGTCAGGTACTGAAAACAAAACTGCATATCGGATTTATTTTTATATTATTTACAACAAATGGAAAAGAGCTTTGCGTTGCGTATGACATCTGATATTGAAAACGAAGTTGTATATTGGACTTATTTTTTAACTGATTTACAACTAATGGAGAATTCTGGAGCTTTGGTTGCGTGTTAACGTCAGATACCGAAAACGAAGCTGGACATTGGACTCGTTTTTAAAACATTTGCAACAAATGGATAATTCTGGAGCTTTGCGTTGTATATAGCATCAGATATTGATAACGAAGCTGGATATTGGACTCATTTTTACATTATTTACAACAGTTGGAGAATTCTGGAGCTTTGCTTTGCGTATGACATCAGATACTGAGAACGAAGCTGGATTTTAGACTCATTATATATTTAATTACAACAATGGATATTATAATACCTCCTTTTGTGTTGTGGCTGCACAGACAGTGATTGAGTGTTGTCTTTTACAGTAATATTCTATGAATAAACCGATTTTTTTAAATTACTAAATTATTTACGGACAACATGTCCGAAGTCTTCACTGAAAAATGTTAGTTTCAAGCATATCTGATATGCAGGTTTCCTAGGAAAGTTCTTAAACATTCCATTAACTTTGTAAGGAAAGGTACATGAGTATAAAAGCTAGGTTTATCTATATTAAAGTGATCCTGCCTGGTCGAACAAAAGTGATTATAACACCCCCTAGCGGATAATTTAGAAAACTATGACAACGAACTTGGCTACAAAGTGAGATAGAAGGGGGAAAAAAAAGGAAAAATTGTCTGCGACTCCAGCCCATTGGAGTCGAAATGGTTTTGCGTGAATAGCATCTTTCTTTGTGGGTGGTTTGTTTCCTTTAGAAATTTTCAAAACAGTTCAAAATATTTAAATAACGAAATTATAACTACTATATTTCGAAAACTAAGAACATGATCTAAAGGGCTACAAATTACTCACAAGCTCTTCATAGCTGACACATTAAAGCATATTTATACTTGCTTGGAGGCACATAAATATGTTCTTGAAATCCATACTTCCATTTCTTCTCTTCAAACCTCATCAATCGTTAAACATATTTAGAATCTCCAAGTAAACTTAACTTCCCACTTAAAAAAAAATATATCGTCTGCTTGTGCACCAAATATTTCACCTAGAAAAAACCACATTTAGGTGTATACTTGTGACACTTTAAATGCTACAGCTGTCCCTCACATTGAAAAACTCAAAATATTAAAATATCGAAATTATAATCACTACAGTTCAAGAATTTCGACTCATATCGCAGTTGCGTTACAAGCCTCGATGACAGAACTTTTTGACAGATATTTGCCTTCCATATACTCGTTTCATTCGTCCCTGATGTCCATTCCTTCTCATCATACAATGCTCTACAACTTTGAAATTTGGTTTTCATTTGTTTAGCCCACTTTGCTAACTTTTTTAATTCTCCGCTAGGGGCCACTAAAATATATTTTATTCGATCGGGCAGGATCACTTTACTGTAGTTAGATCTATCGTGTACGCTCATGGACCTTTCTTTACAAAGTTATTGGAGGTCTTTAAGGACTTTCTTAAGACTCCTATATACTAAGTATTGCAAGGACACTAATAAATGTAAAGAAACTAAGAACAGTACCATTTGTTGTCATTAAAAAGATAAAACTTCAATTCAAATACGTACGTGTATTAGGGCTGCTTAAAGAAACTGTGAGGCCTCGCCCCTACAAACATTAATCACAAGTCCCCTTCATATTTGATTTCCTCCTTTTTGTGAATTTTTCATGTCTTCTCCTCGTAGTTGTCTTTTGGTGTTGACTCTTTCTGGTGTTCCCTATTATGTCTCTGATTTATTTTTTTTTATTTTTTGTCTCTGCTCAGTTTGTCTTTCTGAACGCTTGTTATAAGGTTACTCTTCTTTTCTCCTAATAGTTTTTGGTTGATTTTTCGTTTGCCCCCCCCCCCTTTTTCTCATTTGCGGTTTGTTTCTTGTTGATTTTTTTATTGTTGTTATTCGGGGTAGTAGTGTCGCTAGAAAAAATGTATGGGGAGTGGGGGTGGAAGGGTAACCAAATGTTTTGTTTTCCATTTCTCCATATATCATTTCTCCGAAATTTAATGGTTTCGAAGGGTTCCTGGGGGGTGGGGGATATGACCCCTGAAAACATCCTCCTTAGCTACTGCTACGTCACTGGTTCGCTGTCCTTTGAACTGTTATTTTGGAGATAAGGACGTTTCTGGTTGTTATGTTGTTCGGTCTCTGTTCTCTGTTTGTTCCTTAGGTTCGACGGCCGGGACCGTGCCCCCAAATTAAACCGAACTCAGTAAGGGTGATATCCGCAGGGGCCGTACCTTCCTTTCCCCGCCACTACCCGAAAGGGCTTTCGGACCCACAGAACGTGCCCGTACTCCAAGTAGACACGGGGATGTTTTGGGCAGCGCCGGGAACAGAACTCAGATCCTCTTAGAGCAATTCCCACTCTCTAACCACCGAGCTATGCCACCCTCGGGCCCCGCTCTAGAGCCCGAACCCCCTCCACTCTAATGGTGTCCGTCCGCACCCCCTTTCGGGTGGCACTGCGTATATACATATATCTTTCCACAGTTCACGCCAAAGCAACCCAAGTACGAATGAATATAAGCGCCATTCATTAATTTACCACGAACACAACACAGGAAATAGTGGGATTACGCAATAACAAACGGGAGAAAAGCCTTTTCCGTTTATTGTACGTCTCTGTCAGAATATTTGCAGAAACGGCAAATTAAGCATAAAATGGAACTTCACAACATACTACGCTGCAGCGTGCACGGTAATTTGTCGGGCAGTTAGATATGCCCCAAAGAACGAATGGGAGTGAATAAATGTGTGGGTATTAGTACAACTCAATATGAAACCAGGGATATTATTTCAATTTTATAAACTAAACTAGCGGATATACCCGACGTTGCTCGTGATTAAAAATACGTGCAAATGCTAGCAGTATTCTAAAGGATATTGCTTTTAAAGATTCTTCTTTTTTTTTTTTTTACCGTAAAAGAAGCATAAGAATGTATTTTTCTCGCTTTACAAAATCATCATCACAGGCTGTGAAGTTTGGGTAACATACGCCAATATGAAGATGCTAAAATAGTAGAAGATATATATATATATATACCCTATGGAGCTGGCTTCTATGAATCTTAATTTTGTCACACTATATAATGCGTTGTAATTACTTGAATTACGTTGTAATTATTTGTGTTGTAATTACTTGAATCTATAATAAAGTTCCCGGCCACACACTTAGCTACAGTAAACCTTCGGGTCTGTCGTGTGGTCTGGGTTTCCAACATCCAACACTATATAATGCAATGCCAACGGCCCTACCGTGCAGAAAACACCGGTTCTCGTTAGATCACCGAAGTCAAGCAACATCGGGCGCGGTTAGTACTTGGGTGGGTGACCACCTGGGAACACCGCGTGCTGTTGGCACATTTAGGGCGCGGTAGCCCGGTGGTTTGTGCGCTGGATTTGCACGCTGCCACAACTGCCGCCGTGTTCATGCGGAGTACGATTACGTTAAACATGTGGGTCCGTAAGTCCTTCCGAGAGGTTGGTGGTAGGGGAAGGAGGGTACGGTCCCTGTGGTTGCCACCCCCGCTGGATTCCGGTCTAAATTGGGTAGCACTTCCCGACCGTCCAAACGGTTACCTTACACCTTTCTGGTAGGTCGGACGGTCTGGGTCTCAACAACAACACTATATAATGCAGTCTAGAACAGAGTTTTTCTACCGCTTTAATTATATTAATTATACCGGGCAGCCAGAGATTCTCTTGGAATTTGTAGTTTTAGTTTTCTAAGCATTTTTTATGAATAAATATTTCATAGTGGAACTATTCTGAGGGAGAATAATATTTGAAAATAATGTGTTGAAAATATCAGAACCAACCAGAAAGCCTAAATAATATATGTGTAGCAAGTGTCAGTGACCCATCTGCAATTAAATTTTAATGTGAATAATACAGTTCAGCTGACTTCCATGGTGAAATACAATGGATAAATATATATTTTTTTAATTTCGCTGCAATACACGGTAATGTATAGGGAAAGTATTGGAATCATGCCGAAAATCGGAGCTCGAGTTCTCGACGGATCTACGCGTTTCGAGACCTCTAGAATACGAAAAAACTATTTTTAGCGTGACGTCTGTGTGTGTGTCTGTGTGTCTGTCTGTCTGTCTGTCTAAGTGTCTCTGCAATGTATGTATCCACTCTAACTCAGAAACTAATAGACCGAATTTCATAAAATTTGGTAGGTAAGACCCTTGGGTGTGACCTTGCGCAGATTAGTTTTTGGTACAATTCGGAAAAAAAGAACCCGCCGTTTTTAGCGAAATGGGCCGCAAAAATCTCATGCATTCACTCTAGCTGAAATACAAATTGACCAAATTTCATAAAATTTGGTAGATACATCACATGTGCGATACTCTGGTGCTGATTAGATTTCGGTACGATTCGGAAAAGAACAACCTGCCTCTTTTTTACGAAATGGCCCGCAAAAATCGCCAATATAAAAAAAAAGACTACGTATGTTCAAATGTATCAATTAAATGCTTGTTTTATACGCAATTTTTGACGCAGAAAAGAATAAGAACAACTCTATTACTCTAGGACTAACCGTTCTCGAGATATTTCAGATTTTTCGTATTTTTTATGCCGCCTTTGGAAAAATGTCCAATTACCAAATAAAAGCAGAAATTAAAAATTGAATTAAAAATGCAAATATAGTGTCAGTTTGTGCAATTAAACTCAATTTAATAAGTTCTTAACAAAATAAAGAAAAAAATGAATTTGAGTCTGCAGGGAAAAATCATGTGCTGCCCATCTTCCGATGCTGCCCACATCCACATTTTCAATACAAGTTTTCTTTTTTTTTTTTCACACCGACATCTGTAAAATCAATTTAATAATACAATAATCCACTCTGTACTGAATAATAATATAAATATTTAGTGATCAGAATGGAATGGGATATGTCAATAAAAATCAGCAGAAATTAATTGAATCATGTTATCCAGAGGAAATTACAATATACTACAATATTTCAAACTTATTTAAATGTAATTTTACATTTGTCTACATGCCACACCGTATACATAAATATACCAATACGTTTTATGATTATGTCATGATTAACTATTAATACATATGATAGTTTAATGTATGAACTAAAATAAAAATCTGATGCGGACAGCACATGACTTTCACTGCAAACTCATATTCATGTTCTCTTTATTTCTCCAATAATTCATTAAACTGAGTAACAAAATAACAGTCACAATTATTTAAAATTACACCGAATTTACACTTTTAATTCAATTTTTGCTTTCATTTGGTAACTGGACTTGTTTTCAGCAAGGTGACGAAGCAAAAATGCGAAAAAACTAAAATATCTCGAAAACGGCTAGCCCTAGTGTAATGCGGTTGTTAATATTATTTTCATCATCAAAACTTAAGTATAAAACAAGCATTTAATTAATATATTTGAGAATACGTAGTCTTTTATTTTAAATTTTGACGATTTTTTAAGGCCATTTTGCAAAAATAAGCCAGGTTACTTTTTTCCGAATCGTACCAAAATCTAATCAGTACCAGAGCAACCCACAAGTGACTTATCTACCAAATTTTGTAAAATTTGATCTACTAGTTTTTCAGATACAGTGGATGCAAGCAATTTCTGTGGACCATTTAAAAAAAGGTGTGTTCTTTTACCCCGAATCGTACCAAAAACTAATCAGCACCAGGGTCATACACAAGTGACTTACATACCAAATTTTATGAAATTCGGTTGATATATTTTTGAGTTAGAGTAGATACATACATTGCACAGACAGACACACACCACACACAGACGTCACGCTAAAAATAGTGTTTTCGTGTTCTAGAGTTCCCAAAACGTGTAGATCCGTCGAAAACTCGAGTTGCGATTTCGGCCTTCCCTATACATTACCATGTATTACAGGAAAAGTAATATACATTACAATGTACTGTAGGGAAAGTAATATACATTACCATGTATTGAAGGAAAAGTAATATACATTGCCATGTATTGCAAGGATAAAAATCTGATGTGGGCAGCACATGACTTTCCCTGCAGACTTATATTCACGTTCTATTTATTTAAATTAAATTTAATTCACTTTTAATTCAATTTTCGTTCTCATTTGAAAACTGGACTTATTTTCAAAAATGGTGAAGGAAAAATACGAAAAACTAAAATATCTCGAGAACGGCTAGTCCTAGTGTAATGCGGTTGGTCTTATTCTTTTCTTCGCTAAAAATTACGTATTAAACAAGTATTTAATGGCTATATTTGAGCATACGTAGTTCTTAAGTTTAGATTTTGATGATTTTTGCGGGCCATTTTATAAAAAAGGCAGGTTATTTTTTTTCGAATTATACCAAAATCTAATCAGCACCAGGGTGGCCTACAAGCGACTTATCTACCAAATTTTGTGAAATTCGGTCCATTAGTTTTTGAGTTAAAGTGGATACAAGCTTTTGCGGGCCATTTCGCAAAAAAAGGCGGGTTCTTTTAACCCGAGTCATACCCAAAACTAATCAGCACCAGATTCGTACACAAGTGACTTACCTACCAAATTTTATAAAATTCGGTCAATAAGTTTTTTAGTTAGAGTGGATACAAAATCTGCACAGACAGACACACAGACAGACAGACACACACACAGACGTCACGCTAAAAATAGTTTTTTCGTATTCTAGAGGTCTCGAAACGTGTAGATCCGTCGAAAACTTAAGTTGCGATTTTCGACATGATTCCAATACTTTCCCTATACATTACCATGTATTGCAGGGAAAGTAATAATATACATTACCATGTATTGCAGGGATAGTAATATACATTACCATGTATTGCAGTAATATACATTACCATGTATTGCAGGTGTTTGTATCTATTCAAGTTCAAAAACTAACGGACCAAATTTCACAAAATTCGATAAATAAGTCATTTGTAAGGTATCCCTAGGGCGGATTAAATTTTGGCAAGATTCGCAAAAAAAGAACATGTCTTGCTTGAAAAATCGTCAGGATTTAAAATAAAAGACCACGTTTGCTTAAGTATATCAAATAAATACTTGTTTTATATACATAATTTTTGACGATAAAAAGAATAAGATGAACCACATTACTAGGACAAGCCGTTCTCGAGATATTTTAGATTTCCGCATTTTCGCCACGGCAGCTTTGAAAGTAAGTCTAGTTACCAAATAAAAACGAAAATTGAATTATAGGTGCACATTCAGTGTCACTTAAAATTATCATGGCTGTTATTTTGTGCATTTAAACTCAATTTAATGAATTATTGAAGAAATAAAGTGAATGTGAATATGAGGCTGCAGGGAAAGTCATATGCTGCCCACAACAGATTTTTTTTTATGTTCCGTGTTTCTTGTGTTTGTGATGTTATTAGCTCACTTTCAGGGAACAAATTACCCTCCCCACCTCCATACAAGAGTTGTTACCCGTCAAATTTAGCATCAATCAAAAGATTTCTTTCAAGCCCTTTAAAATGAAGAATAACATGTTATTGTGATTATTTGGTTCAACGACACAAATTTTTGAAATCATTTCTTGCAAAATTTGCAAAAACAAAAGCAAAGATCAATCATGCATTGATTATGAAACACATTTAAGTGAAACGCTATTTAATTAAACATCTCTAAAATGCGATACATTTAGCGCTGATATATTTTAAATTATTACAGTACTACAATAATTTATTATATTTGAAAACTTAAAACTTTATCGAAAAAAATGAACTTAATTCAAATGACGTCATCGAAATATAAATCGTCTGGCTCTCTATGTAAAACAATGGATATTTCAATCATATCACTTTTATTCCAGACTCCAGAGCTAAATAATTTTGCGTGAAAAAAATTCAGCAATTCTTATACAACTCATCCTCCAATCATTTGTTTACATTCTGCATCCATTAAAATTAGGTTTCGTCGTAGGAATAATCAAAGCTTGATGATCATTTAAACTCAAAAATATTGTAATTGCGTTGGCACAGAATATGGATGCACAGAAAATACGTAAAAATAAAACGGTTTTAGGACGGATTCAACACTAAATATAAATTTCAAAGAACTTATATTTACGCAGTGTAAAATCACGATTTTTACACTGGGAAAAAAAGATGGATGCCATATTTTATTTTGAAGTGGGTCATGTGATCTCTTCATATTATATGGGTATAATTATTAATTTAATTTTTATTTAAAAAACTACCGAACATATTTTGCTGAATTTTTTTTTCTATATTTTATGGAATAATTTGAATA
This sequence comes from Amaurobius ferox, assembly GCA_951213105.1. Taxonomy (NCBI): domain Eukaryota; kingdom Metazoa; phylum Arthropoda; class Arachnida; order Araneae; family Amaurobiidae; genus Amaurobius; species Amaurobius ferox. The sequence continues at coordinate 84,481,720 of OX578155.1, read as the reverse complement.
TTTCCTAAAATTTTCAAATCAATTTGTGAATTTTAACTTCGCTTAAAAAATGTTTGAAAAATTAGGTCCCATAGGGTTTAATGTATTTCATTTTTTCAATCCGGGTTCAATCCAAAACCAATGGGGTGATATTATTCATTTACATTCCCATATGTCCCACAGACCGTTTCAATAACATACAAAAATTTCAGTTAGATAAAGTCATTTTTAAGGCAGTTATCTGTCGTGCGAACAGACAGACAGAATGAACAAATTCATAAACGCTTTTCAACTATGTTGTAAAGTGTTAAAAAATCACAAGCTATTTAAAGATTAATTCCGGTATCAGGAACTTGAGTTGAAACCACATACCAGTTAATTTATTATTCCCAAAACAATTTCCCATGATTATTTTCTGCACCAGAAGAATTTATTTGAAAGGTATCTAGGTGGAATTTATTTATCGCCTAGTTATATATATATATATATATATAGTGCCCATAAAAATGGCCGCAAATTCTTATTCTCCCAACTGAACTGAGTAATGCTGGATATTTTGATAGTTATAAATTGAATGCAATATATTTTTTTTTAAACTACAAAAAAAAATTAAGCCATGAAATCGTTCCTTGGGGTCAGAGCGATGAAATTTTTATGGCATTTCACAAAAATAAATAAATAAATAAAATAAAATAAAAACATTTTACGACACCACGTTTAAGAAATATATCTAAAATCGCAAATATTTTTAGGCAAAGAAGTATTTGATAATATTTTAAAAGCGAACTGACCTGATATAAAGGAGCTTTTATTTATATGTTTATGTTTCAAATTTTGTTTGTTACTTTCCTTATATACATAGTATAATGTATAAGGAAATTATTGTGATGGGGTTGAAAATTCGAATTCGAGTTTTCGACGGGCGAGCACGTTTCAAGCATCCCTGATCACGAATCGAACATCTTTGAAGTGATATCTGTGTGTGCGTGTGAAAGTGTGTGTGTGAAAGTATGTGTGTGTGTGTGTCAGTGAGTCTGTGGAAACGATAACTGACGAACGAATGGACCGATTCGAACCAAATTTGGTACAAAAATCACAATCCGTAAACACTGGAAGCCTGTTGTTTTTATACGTAATCGAATGTTCAGAACCCCCCTAAATTTTCGAATAAAATTTTGAAAAAATCGTCAAAAAATCAAAACCACTAATAAAGTTATGCAAATAGATATTTCTTATGTAATTTTTCATTAGAAAACGATTGACAAAAATTTTAGAACGCTAACATGAACCGTTCTCGAGATATTGCACATTTTTAAAAAAAATTATCAAAAAGTCATACAAAATGACAAAAAAATATTTCCTATTGAGAAACATGTTCACTTTTCATATGTAATACCATGCGATAAATTGGGTGACATCATTCTCGTGGATCTAGCTCGTTCCATTCATGAAAAAAGATACTTTGAGTAATACTTTTGCAGTTGAACGCCAATAGTCATTTATCTGCTGTAAGAACAACTTATTTCTTCGTCCATAACGCTTGGCGAGATTTTGGCGACGAATTTGGCGGACTGTCGCCAACTTGGCGACTTTTTGAAATGTTGCCAAATTAACGAAAATCTCGCCAAATGGGTAAAAGTGACGTTAAATCAATGAAAATGACGACTAATTGTCGAAAATTCAATATCTTGGAAAGAATATTAGTATCTACTAAAAGAAAAACCTATTTTTTTTACTGTAAAAGTAGTAAATTCATTACATTATATAAGGAAAGTCATGTGTTGCCCACATCAGATTTTTATACTCATGAATTCATTTCAGATTCATTTAAAACTACCTAAGAATATTTTCTATATTTAGCGCAAAGACAATTTTAACACACTGAGGAAGCAACGCATATTTTTTAATTCATTTTCAAAGGCGTAGCTAGGATCTCCAAAAGAGAAGGAAAATCATGACTCGTGATCGAATAAGGAGGAGGAGGACGTTTAGTGCTGAATTTCGTATTAGAGGGGCAGGGGCATGAGGGGTAGTTGCCCCCCCCCCTGCCCGCGCATCAGAAGGGCCAACGCAACATCGAAAAATTAACATCTGCTTCTTGAAAATATATTTATATCATCGGAACTGGCTTGATCTGTGAAAATATTTATTTTGAAGAAATATAGGGATCACCAGACTAATTTGCCCTTTGGCTATGATGAGAAAGCCAGTAAATTAAATTCCATTAAAATATACAGGAACTTCGTGTTGTGTATTTTTCGCTACAACACAATTATGATGTTGAAAAGATATTTTCGTTTATATTAGATATGTCGAGAGCTGATCGGGTAGGGGGGGGGGGGGGCAAAAGATCAATGTATTCTTACAATGTAAATATGTAATATGTATATTAAATGTAAATATGTATATTAAATGTAAATATGTATATTCTTACAATGTAAATCCTGCAACTTATATGCTAATTAAGAAAAACCACAATTACAGGGACTTATGAAAATTCCAGCTTCATTTCTGAAATATTCAGCTAATTCTCGTCTGCCAAAGCGTTACTTCTGTATATACAAGGTAGGATCGAAAAGTTCGGAGACTGTGCTGATATCTCCAATCCTGATTGGAGGAGAGGGGGATTATTTTACCGTGGCGTAGAGGCATATGTGACGCGAGATGTGAAAAGAAAGAAGCAGGTGTTTTTTCAGACAATGCGTGTCAGTGAACTGTAGTTGTTCGCGTTCGTGGAAAATTGAAATGGCGTTTGAAGAACAACGTCTGAATATTAAATTCTGCCGGCATGTTATCATAATAATCAGGAACCTTACTAACCATTACGGACAGCTGATCCCCCTGAAACTTTCAGTAACATGCTTGCAAATGTTTTACAGTGTACTTAAAGGAAAATGTGTGTCTGTGCAGTCTGTAAAGGAAAATCTAATCGTCGTACAATCATCAAATTCGGTACACAAGTACTTCAGGTGGTTACCTTACACATTTCTGGTAGGTCAGACGGTCTGGGTCTCAACAACAACAACAGGTACTTCAGGGAATGAGTGCACCTTGGCGTTATTATTATTAATAGTCGCTTTCGGCGACCAGCCTGTTCGCTACCCTTCAAAATTCTGACCGTGGCAAACTCGCTGGCGCCATAACCCCGTGGAGTTGTTGCTGAGACCCAGACAATCCAGCCTACCAGAAAGGTGTAAGGCAACTATTTGAACGGTCAAGACGTGCCACGCAATTTAGACTGGAACCCAGTGGGGGAGGCATCCACAGGGACCGTACCCTCCTTCCCTGTCGCATGGTAAACCACCAACCTCTCGGAAGGACTTATGGAACCACATGTTTAACGCGATCGTACTCCGCGCGAACATGGCGGCAGTTTTGGCAGTAGCGGGAATCGCCAAGGGGGTCGTGTACAGGGGGGGGGGGGGGGCGTATAAAAATTTAAATTTTGTATATCTCAAAATTTAATTCCTTTGAAAATTTTAATCGATTTCATAAAATTATGTACCTTTTTTTACGCAACTTTGTAATTTATTATATATGTCTAAGATCAATATTTAAGGAATAAAAGCAGAGGTCAATGTTTTTGGGACACCCTGTATATATATATATATATATATATATATATATATAATAACTATCAGGGACCTGACTCCCCATTACGGTTAGCACTGAAACTTTAAGTAACATGGTTGCAAATATTTTACAGTGTAGATTGTACTAATATTCACAATTTCATCCTTAAATCCGGTCTCTCGCTAAATGCCGGTTGTACTGTGTGTCCTACCATTTTTTATTCCAAAACTTACATCTTCAGCTTCTCAAAATCTTTTGCCGCAGTCTTTCGTTCTTCAATCGGATGCAGCGCGACTTTTTTTCTAGTAATTGGCAATTTCGATTTTCGGTCGACTTGCTTCGTGACGTCGGTAAAAGGGAAAAAAAAAGGGAAAAATCTGTTGTTCTTGTTTGAAAGCATTGGTGGGAAAAGAAGCTATTTAGAGAGGGGGGGGGGGGGGGAAGAAATGAAAATGCCGATTTGCGCCATTTTTTTTTACTTCTCGTTTCCATTTATTTCAGGTTTTTCTTTCTGACTTTCTCTGAATGATTCCAAGAATGCTGTTGGAGAATTCCTCTGTTTCCGCAGATTTTTGTTTGTTTACAATATTTATTTTTGGGGCGACACATTTGATATTTGAAAAATCATTTAAAAGTCTGCGAATTCTATCGTGTTTGGAGTTAAGTATTGGTTTCGTGCTATAAAGCACGATTTATCTTACTAATTTGATAAATAAAATATATGTCTGTCTGTTTGTGCTGTCTGTAGCAGGAAATTTAAGCGTCGTACGGCCATGACATTTGGTACACATGAACTTCAGGACCCAACAAGGTGCACATAGGTGTTGTTATTATTTTTTAAATTCGAATTAGTTGTTTAGTTATTTTATGTTTTAACCCGATTTACAACGATTTTGAGCGATATTCAAACAAATCGGTTCCTTTAGCGATGGAAATATTATCACAGAGTTTCCATATTGACACTATCGGAAAGCTCGAAAAATTTTCTTTCAAACAAACTTTGGAACGGAATTCATACGATTAATATACGGATTTTCAATAAATTTATTACACACACACACACACACATATATATATAATAAAAAGATAAAAATAAAAATAAAAATAAAATAAAAATAGTTATACTAATTTAAAACATGATCAGTGTCATACCCTGGTTCAAAAACAATACGGAGGAAAATTAAGTAAAGATGATATGAAAGGAAATATCAGACAAAAGGAAAACAATGCATTGTTTTCCTTTATAAAATCCAAATATATATATAAAATCCAAAATGGAAACATACTAAGAAAGGAAGGTACCTCAAGTTTGCCCGTGCGGGGTTGTGACCCCCACTCCCCGGTTAAGCAAGCTTTGTGTCGCGACAACACTCCCGGAGACGGGAACCAATCCATACAAGTAAATACAATAGTATCAACAGTGAAAAAAACAGATAAATTACCACATAAAGTAAAGAAAGGAAATCAAATTCTCGCAATTATGTACCCAGAACACGTGTAACCAAGGCAAAACACAGAAGGATTCTAAAAGAATACGCAAAAATTAACTATTCACTACATCTTATATCCACAAATTGTACCATAGTAGCATTAGCATTCAATGGTTCAGAAAACTAAGCTGTATCCAAATGCAAATCCCAAGTTTAACCTCCTCGAAACGCCCCTTAACGTATACCGTTCCATAAAACGGTAGTAAATCGTCATATTACTAAACTGAAAATTCGAGCTGTCATGTTTTATTTGAGTCCAAGTACCAGCAGTAAGCTTCCGCCACGGATACGTCGTAGAAACTACAGACAATCCGATATAAAAAAAAACTTGTGGGGGTTGTGGGGGCCACCCCGCCCCCGGCCAATCTTGTGGTACCTATCTTTCTTAATATGTTTCCATTATGGGTTATGTATTTTAATCTTTTCGGAAATGTTGCATCGCGCCTTTTAATTGAGATTCAGGTCATTATTTTATGCTTTTTTATATTTTATAATATATATATTTATATATATATATATATATATCTTGTAATTCTATTCAATTGTTTGGAAGCATCATTTTAAACCAGATATTTCGAATACATCGACTTTCTGATCCTCAGTTTCACTTTCTCCACATCAATAATCTTAAACGCATTTGTCAAAATTACCAATATCCGGAAGTATTTGTAAATAATATTATTAATAATTTTAAATATACCACGTAATAATTTTACCCACGCATTATTTATCTTTGATTGAATAACTCATTTTTGTGAATTTCACCCATTCTTATCACCTAACTTACCACTTGGCCTGAGTCTAATACTGTTTTCTATTTTCGAAAGACTAATTTCCACTAGTCCTGAGTCCTATACTGATTACTATTTTTGAAAGTCTCCATACATATTATGTTTCGTTCAAATGTATTCATTCCGGTGCCCACTCGCATTGCCGAAGTGAGGTGAAATGCTCAGTCGCTTGTTCAACCTACACGTGGTAGCAATGCTCGTGAGTTAATATTTCTGTTCGAGGAGGTTTTTTTTTTTCTGATTTGTAATTCAATTGATTTATTTTTTATCCTTCCACTAGCCAGTATACAGTTCCAATGGTGTCTATGGTTAAATACTAACGCCAATGTCAGAAACTGGCTATTCTATCGGTTTTAATTCGAATTGTATGGCTTTCCTGATGAGAATGCAATTTCGAACTAACCGCCCTTTTTTGTGTAGTTTCAATTCATTATTCTCTATGTCTTAATCTTTTATCTTGAGCTAATTATTATTGCATTTTCTCATTTTGCCGTGTTTTCTTTTTCATTTTATTTATATTTATATAAACATTTTAATTGTGATTTTTGTATACTAATATTCGTCTCATCCCGTGGAGTCTGTGGAGACGATAACTGACGAACGAATGGACCATTCGAACGAAATTTGTACAAAAATTACAATCCGTAAACACTGGAAGCCTATTGTTTTTATACGCAATCGAATGTTCAGAACACCCTTAAATTTTTGAGTGAAATTTTGAAAAAATCGTCAAAATATCAAAACCTCTAATAAAGTTACGCAAACAGACATTTCTTAAGTAATTTTTCATTAGAAAACGATTGACAGATATTTTAGAACGATAACATGAACCGTTCTCGAGATATTGCACATTAAAATAATAATAATAAAAAAAAATCCTATTGAGAGACAGACATGCCCACTTTTCATATGTAATACCATGCGATAACTTGGGTGACATCATTCTCGTGGATCTAGCTCGTTCCATTCATGAAAAGAGATACTTTGAGTAATACTTTTGTATTTGAACGCCAATAGTCATTTATCTGCTGTAAGAATAACATATTTCTCAATCCATAATGTTTGCCGAAATTGTGGTGACGAATTTGGTGAAATGTCGCCAACTTGGCGAATTTTTTAAATGTTGCTAAATTAACGAAAAACTCGCCAAATAGATAAAAATGACGCTAAATCAATGAAAATGACGACTCATTGACGAAAATTCAATATCTTAGAAAGAATATAAATATCTACTATAAAAATAATCTATTTTTTTTTTAATGTAAAAGTAATAAATTCATTGCATTATATAAGGAAAGTCATGTGCTGCCCACATCAGATTTTTTGTTTATGTAATAACGAGAAATCCATCTCAAACGGGTGCCGTCTTAAGGAGAGTCCGCTGTAGAATAAAAATAAAATAAAAATAATATCTTAAATGCCATGGGTTCAAAATTATACCATCTGACCTACGGACCTCAAAGGACTGACAAAACGTGGATGCAATGTTTTATTGAATAAAATGGCTTTGTTCGCCGCGGACGTGACCACTGTTATTTATTATCCAAAACGAACGATCTGTCATTGTCCCCGCAAATTGAAATTTCCTGGAATAAGTGTGACATTGTGAACGTTTTCCGTAGAGTAGGTTTTATTTAGCAGATGTTTCATCGTTGATTAAAAAAAAGAACTTGTATAAAAGATTTTATTATTAAACAGCATAGGCGTTACCCGTATCTGGAAAAGGGGTTGGGATGACCGACAAAAAGAGTGTGTGTGTGTGTGGGGGGGTGGTGGGGGTGTACAGTGCAGAATTTCGTTCTTTAATATGGACTCATGGAGAACTAATGTAACAGTGCCAATAATTAGGAGGGGGAGAGGGCATGACTACCCACTGAATCCACTGTTAAAAAGTATATGAAATACCCAGTCTCCATTTGACTTTACCATGGATTCATATTCAATATTGTTTATCTGCATGGCCATTATCAAAATGAGAAGATAAAAATAAAAACTCTGATGTGGACAGCATATGACTTTCCTTACATAATGCAACAACTTTACACTTTTCACCGTACAATTGTACTGTTATAAACTTCGCACACTAGCATACGATCGATGAAAATACACCATAAACAGTAAGCCATCCCAAAATAGAAAAGAAGCGGTTATCATGCCATAACAGAGGAATATCACTCGTTTATACAGAGTGCCCACTTATATCCGTTACCCCCCCCCCCCCCCCCACTAACTTCTAAACGGTGACAGCTTAGGCCATAAACTTGGTGTATAGTAAAAAGGCTATGCGCTACTCGATGAGACAACTTACAACGCCATCTATCGGCAAATTTTGGAATTAGCGGTCCTATCTCGTAAACGGTGAAAGATACGTGGAAAAAGTCAATTAGAAAGTTGTAGAGCACTCTCGATATAGTACGAAAAGACACCTTGCGCACATTAATACTCAAAACAGAATGCAAAAAATGAACATTTGTTTGGTCACGATTTCGAAAATTGGTATTTTTTCGTACTAAATTGAGAGTGCTCTACAACTTTCTAATTGACTTTTTTTACGTATCTTTCACCGTTTACGAGATAGGACCACTAATTCCAAAATTTGCCGATAGATAGCGTTGTAAGTTGTCTCATCCAGTAGAGCATAACCTTTTTACTATACCTAGACACCAACTTGCCTAAGCTGTCACCGTTTAGAAGTTAAGGGGGGGTGTAACGGATATAAGTGGGCGCCCTGTATAAGAAAAATGCTTTTTGGAATTAGAACATTCAACCACAAATGTGTGTTTTCTCCCAAGTGTATATTAATAAAAACAATTTAAACTTATACCTAAATGGGGAAACTCAGGATTATTGCATTTGGTATGTTCATGAATGTCCAATTTATTAGTTCAGTTTGCTCTGTCTCCAGGAAGGTTACAATTCTGTTATGAAAAGAGGAATATCTTTAAAAGATGGTACACACTAATTATTAAAAATTGGTGCATACTAATTTTTAAAAATGCTATATACACTAATTTTTAAAAATGCTATATACACTAATTTTTAAAATCTGATGTTCATACCATTTATACGAATTTAGGTTGTAACAATACATATTTCCAAGTTAATAGTAATCTCTCAAATTTGAATCCAATTAATTTTAGCACTCCGTCTGGAAAAAATCCCGTATACGCCTATGTGTATTTGTATATATATATGTGTGTGTGTGTGTTTTTATCCCATCACTGCCTTAAAATATTTCAGATATTTTGGCAATTAGAGGTGGGGGGGGGGGAGTTAAACCCACTAACCTTCCTCTTGATCCATATATATCAAGCTTCTATATCTAGATATATCTAGCACCTCGTATATACACACGGCCATTATTTCGAAAGAGTTATAATACGTTCATTAGATCTTTAAATGGGTTTTTAAGTCAAAAACACATATTCGAAACGTTCGAGAACGAATACTTCCTCTATACAATAGTTAAAAAAAGTAATAAATAAATATTATTTCATTGACAGAATCTTTTATTAAATACTGAACAAAAAATTACTTGAAGAAATCTATCGTTACAAAACAAACATATAAAAAAAAAAAAAAATCATTAAATGTTACCTTGAAAACATGCACAGAATATTAAAAACTTAAGTATCAAAAAAGTTTTCGTACGAAATATTTTCACATCGGAAAATGAATAATAATAAAAAAAAAAGCGAGAACGAACACAACATCATTGAGTTGAGTTGAGTCGTAAAGATGCTTTCTCGTCTGCTCGTTAATTATTAGCGGGATTAGGAATTCTTTTTCCTTTTCTTTTTTTATCGAATATTCGAACACGAGTTTTGGCAATCATTAAAACTCAGTTTTTTTTTTTAATTTATTTTCAGAGGAGGCTAAATTATTTATAAATAGTTCAAAAACGTAATTTCGAATTTTAAATCCAAAGCAATACTTTAGTGTTGATTAATTGCTGGAAAAAGTAATGATTAATATTTGCATATTTTTCAAAATTTTTAAACGATAAAATATTTGTATACGCAAACATTTTATTATTGAATAATGGAGAAGGAATACATTCGCAATAGAATTTTTGATCATTAAGCAAGGAAGGAAAAAATAGATTTCTAATATTTTGTGTTCTAATTGCGAATAAAAATATGTATATAACGTGCGTTATACATATTTTCTTATAAATAAGTAATGCTTTAATAGTAATTTTCTAAGCATTGAGTAGTAATTTTCTGATGCTATTATTTAAAAAAAAGATTGTTCTCCACAAATTTTCGAATCCGAAATTTTGACGGATAAGACCTTCTGAACACTTTTGAAAAGATGTCTGTGTGTGTCTGAATGTGAGATGGGAACGCGCTAACTTAACGTAACGAATACCGCTATAAAGTGTGGATACATTATGTAAAGCATAATAGCTGAATAGAATTCTTAGTAATGATCATAATTAAAATTCTAATTATAATATTTTCATAGCATTATTTCCTATAGAAAATAATGATAATTTCCGATACAATAATGATAGTTTATATAGCATACAGCACTGAGACTGACGGACTGTCTGGCTATAAGTGATGGGCCCAAACTGCTAAAGGAAGAAACTTGAAACTTTGCATACAAGTGGGATTTGTCCTATAAGAAATGGAAAAAATAAAAAATCATGGAATTTTGTTGCAAAAATTTATAAATATCAGAATCTTTTTTCTCGATCAATCTTCCTGTTATACACACAGAATTTGTTACTTTCCTTATATACATAATGTATAAGGAAAGTATTGGGACAGGGTCGAAAATTCGAATTCGAGTTTTCGACGGGAAAGCACGCTTCAAGCATCCCTGATCACGAATCAAACATTTTTGAAGTGATGTCTGTGTGTGTGTGTGTGTGTGTGTGTGTGTGAAAGTATGTGTGTGTGCGTGTGTGTGTCAGTGAGTCTGTGGAGACAATAACTGACGAACGAATGGACCGATTCGAACGAAATTTGGTACAAAAATCACAATCTATAAACACTGGAAGCCTATTGTTTTTATACGTAATCGAATGTTCAGAACCCCCTAAATTTTCTAGTGACATTTTGAAAAAATCGTCAAAAAATCAAAAACGCTAATAAAGTTACGCAAATAAACATTTCTTATGTAATTTTTCATTAGAAAACGATTGACATAAATTTTAGAATACTAACATGAACCGTTCTCGAGATATTGCACATTTTTCAAAAAAATTATCAAAAAGCTATATAAAATAAAAAAAAATATTTCCTATTGAGAAACATGTTCAATTTTCATATGTAATACCATGCGATAAATTGGGTGACATCACTCTCGTAGATCTAGCTGGTTCCATTCATGAAAAAAGATACTTTGAGTAATACTTTTGTATTTGAACGCCAATAGTCATTTATCTGCTGTAAGAATAACTTATTTCTACGTCCATAACTCTTGGCGAGATTTTGGCGCCAACTTGGCGACATTTTTAATTGTTGCCAAATTAACAAAAATCTCGCCAAATTGATAAAAATGACGCTAAACCAATGAAAATGACGACTTATTGAAGAAAATTCAATATCTTGGAAAGAATATAAATATCTACTATAAGAATAACATTTTTTTTAACTGTAAAAGTAGTAAATTCATTGCATTATATAAGGAAAGTCATGTGTTGCCCACATCAGATTTTTTCTATAGCATCAGGAGCAGAAAATTATATCCTATATTTTCTTAATTAACTCTATTGGTGTACAAATAACCGTTTGTATGATATTTACATTTATAGTTATAGCAGACGATTTTTTATATTTTATAATTCAATTTTTTATACAGTTTCTTATTTCATTTGTAACCATAGTGGCAATGTTGCGCTTCAAATACCGAAATCGTCTGCTGGCTTTTCTTCTTACTGAACTATCGAAAATATTTTTTATCGATGATGGATTTTTAGATTGAAATGTCTGAAAACATTGAAAATGAAGCAACACACGGTGATCGAAAGATGAAATTTTGTTTTATACACTGCAATTTCCTTGTTAAGAAAACTCTAAAATGTGTGCCATTTTCATGGTTTAATTTGAAAAGGTTTTTGGCATGCAGAACTTTTATTAAGCATATAGGTATCACAATTAGTGACCACCAGTATGGGCTAATTGATAATTGAAATTATTCTAAATGGATATTCATGGTTGCAAAATAGTTTATATTAATATAGATTAGCCAAATACATTCATAGACGTTATTAAGGTGTTGCCAACCTGAAAAAAAAATCTTTAAACAATTTCTAGAAAATATTGCATTGCATCCACTATAACAAAGGTAGGAACTGCTCTGACTTATCGAAAGAAAAATGCTAACGCGACCTATTAACATAGGTGTTGCCAATCGGGAAAAAAATAATAACCGAAAAATAGCTACTTCTATAACACTCACTACTTCTACTCATAAGAAAGGAACTTTAATAAAAAATAATCAAAATCATATATACTAAACACAACGCTTTCGTGTTGTATCAAATGAGAACAAATGGGACTTTATGAACACTAATGGCACCCAGATATAATTCTAAAAGCATTATGGTATTTTTAAGCTTTTCATCCACAGTTTAACTTCCTTCTCTCTAACTCCATGATTCACAGTATAATAGCATTACGCATACTTCAAAAATCGTCTGCGTATGCGAAATAGACAAGCTACGAGGCACATAATAGAAACCAAAATAATTAAAATAAATATAAATAAGACATAATTAAATATCAACAAGTTTGTGGCATCAAGATAAACGCAACCTAATTAAAAATGAACACGAATCGATCTTTGAAAGAAAGCTAGCAAGCACAAGTCACTTTGAAGTACACTAGCTAAAGAAAACCTTGTTTTCCTTAATTAAATATATTGATTAATTTTGGGTCGTGTGATATTTACAGATAGAAACAAACATTAGAAAATATATGGGTTGCATATAATTTTCCGTATATTATTACGATAAATTTATTAAATAATGTGCGTAGTAAAAAATGTCGTTGGCACTGAATAAATTGAAATGTTTCGATTTTGTTGATGACAGCTATATTAAAATGAACTCAATTATTGGTCTCATTTATATGGAGAAGCAAAAATGATTTAGAGCTCGACTTTATTCTGTATGGATTGATATTTTGGGCTTTTGGCTATTTTATTAGAATGCCTAGCTCACCTGCAACACTGTAAATATATTAGTGTGATAATAAGGAAACAGCATATGCTACATTTATGGGAATTACTTTAATAGGTTATGCATAATATGTTGCTGCGACGTATATCATTTGGAATTGTGGTTGTATTCTCAATATATAAGAATTAGTTCGAAGTTCTGTAAAATGCATGTTTTTATTTAATGCACCAAAAAGCGAAAATATAAATTGCCAATTTTGTATAAATAGGTATAATTTAACTTGGCAAATTGTATATAACTTGATCTTTGATAAGGTAGGGGGGGGGGGTACTTTTACGTATGATTATGTCACATTTTATCCTATGATGCATGTTAAGAAAATGTAATTGAAGAAACAAATTTCTTAAAAAAAACAATTTTTTGAAATCGATTAAAATTTTTAATATCCCCTGAAGGGGGGGAGGGGGCGAATAATCGCCCCGGATGAATGCCTGAAAGAAACACTGATGAGTCGCTGCGCAATAGAAGCCAATGGACAAGCATGATAAAAAATGGCGGATGCACCAGCTCAACATATAGCAGCCTTAATCAAGGCAGGTGAGTCACAAACAAACATTTACATCGTCAGTGAAATTATTGAAATGCACAAAAATGACAAGAAAGACCCCCCCCCCCCCCCCCCCTCTTGCAAACCAGAATTCACAAAGCGTAGTAGACATTTCTCTCTCACGAATTTTAAATTCCAAATAAATTTTTTTTTCACTACGAAGCAAGACGCAGACGATATTTCAACCAGAAACAAGACATGGAGTTGTATATATTTCGGGTGGAAAACTATTGTTCATTCTTGTGAGACGTGACCTGTATGTGAAAGTTAGTGCTCCGATCTCTGAAACATAATAAAACCATCTCATGTGACCAACTCTATAGACTTCTTTCTTACAGACTTATAGCTTTGTGTAGCATAATTTATATTTATTACTTTCCCCTACTTAACATGATTTAATGTTTTGAGAAATTATTATGACGGGGTTCGAAAAAATTCGAATTCTGAGTTTTTAATGGATTTATACGTGTTTTAAGCATCCCTTGGTTGGGATCAAACGTTTTAGAGGGGATAGGGTGTGTGTGTGATTGTGTGTCTGTCTGTGCAATGTATGTATCCATTCAAGCTCAAAAACTATCGGATGAATTTTGCTCAAAACATACATTGACCGAAAATGGAATATTGTTTCATGTACCGCAATTTCCATGTTAACAAACTTCTAAAATGTCCGCCTTTTTTATGCAATCATTTAAAACGGTTTTTCTTCTTCGACCCCCAGACCGTCTGACCTACCAGAAGGTGTTAGGTATCTGTTAGGATGGCCGGGAAGTGCCACCCCATTTAGAGCGGAACCCAGTGGGGGTGGAATCCACAGGGACTGTACCCTCCTTCCCCTACCACCAATTTCTCGGAAGGACTTATAGACGCACATATTTAACGTGCCCTTACTCCGCGTGAGCACAGGGACAGTTTGGGCAGAGTCAAGAATCGAACTCGGATCGTTCGAGTACAATCCTCGAACGCTAACCACATGGCTGGCCCACCCCCTAAAACGGTTTTTGATATTCAGAACGTTTCTTAAGTGTATAGGTATTTATGCGCAGGTATATGATATTTCTTAGTATATGATATATAAGGCTAGGTATATGATATATACGGCTAGGTATATAATATTGCTGGGTATATGATATATGAGGTTAGGTAAATGATATTTCTAGAAAAAAAAAACCTCTTATTTGTAGTTCATTTAAATCCACAATTCTATCCCAGTTATATTCCTATCGTTTTTGCTCTTTTTTACAGATTTTAGAAACTAATTCTCTGTTATTAAAGTGCTTGTTGTGCAACTTTTATGTTTTTATTTACTTAGTTATTTATTTTCCTTTTAATTTATTTATTTTTTTAGACGTAAGAGAAGTTGCATTCATTCGTACACGAGTCACGTTTTTACAAGGGATGGTGGGGGTGGGAATAAGCAATGTTTTTTTCGTTCCAAATATATGTGTCCGATCTCTTATTTCCGGGTTATATCATCTGCGTTGTTTCAAAGTTAAAATAATTTCTATTCGAAAACTAGAAATTCGAAAAAGAAGAAAAAAAATATTGCGCTTCTGTGTGGTTTTTTATTGCAATTTCCTTCGGATTTGAAATTTTCGTTTTTGATTCAAATTTTAGCTGCGTGGAATTTGCATCTGCTTAAACTGTGATGAGAGAAGTACAAGGCAATGCCTTTACAAATGAGGGCATGAAGTGCAAAATTATATAACATGGTTCTATACTTGATAAAAATACAGAGAAATGTAATAATAATATGCAGATTTTTCTTTATATTTATCAATAATAATTATAATTAATTGGTATTATATTAGTTAAATAATATTAGTATATTAGCAATAAAACATATATCTATACAAATAAAATTAAAAATCTGTCTATTTGTATGTGTTTGTTTCATCATCACAGGAGAACTGCAGCATCGAATTTGATCACATTTTCCGGGTATGAGCTGATTAGTTAAAAGTTGGATCCATATTTCGAGTTTCTAGGACCAGGGGTTATCAAGATATTGATTTAAAAAAACGCACTATTAAGCCTTCCATTGAGATAGCATTATGCAGACGATATTTTTCCAGTTAATTTGAAGAAAATTATATATGTCCCTTAAAAAAAAGATAATTAAATCCAATATGTTTATATCGCAGATGATTCTTATCAATTTTTATTCTAGGACCAGGGGTTGTACAAATATTAATTAAAAACGCACAGTTAAACATGCTATATACATAGCACTAGCAGCGATTACCCGCCGTTGCTCAGGATTTACCATGCAAAACTGTCATAAAAATTACACCGGAACATAGGAACATATAGGGCCGTGAATCTTATACATTGTTTTTTCACTATGAAAGATGTAAATTCATCGCATTATGTAAGAAAAAAAATCATTGCATTATATGTATAAGTCATAGCTGCATAAAAAGAAATCTTCCTCATAAAATGCTGATAATTAAATAACCGTTTTTAACACTTTACAACATAGTTGAAAAGTATTTATGACTTTGTTCATTTTGTCTGTCTGTCTGTCCGTTAGCACAACTGTCGTAAAAATGACTTTATCAAAATGAAATTTTAGTATGTTGTTCAGACGGTCTGTGGGGCCTATGGGAATATAAATGAATAGTATCACCCAATTAGTTTGGGATTGAACCCGGGTTGAAAAAATGAAATACATTGAACCCTATGAGACCTAATTTTTCAAACATTTTTAAGCGAATTTAAAATTCACAAATTGCTTCTAAAGTTTTAGGAAATATTCAAATTATCCCATAAAATATATAAAAAAATGTTCAGTAAAATAAATTCAGTAGTATTTTTAAATAACAATAAAAATAATAATTAAACCCTTTATATGAAGAGATCACGTGACCGTTATATGAATAGATCACGTGACCCACTTCAAAATAATGGCATCCATCTTGTGTCGAAATAGTGATTCTTAAAGTTCTTTCTAATTTAAATTTACTGTTATATCTGTCCTAAAACCGCTTTATTTTTGCTTAATTTCTGTGCATCTGTATTCTGAAACAACACAATTACAATATATTTGAGTTTAAATGATCATCCAACTTTGATTATTTCTACAACGAAACCTAATTTTTACTTATGAAGAATGTAAACTGATTAGGCTGTAAGATGAGTTGTATAAGAATTGCTGAATTTCTTTAACGCAAAATTATTTTGCCCAGGAGTCTGCAATATAGATGATATGAATGAAACAATCATTAATTTTACATAGAGAAGCAGACGATTTAATGGTAGACTTCTTCGATAAAGTTTTATGCATAGATTTAAATTATTTTGGCCTCCATGGTTTTAAGTTTTTAAGTAGAATAAATTATTGTAGTACTGTGATGAATGAAATAAAAATGTATGAATGAAATATTTACTGCTTTTACACAGAGAGCCAGGCGGGGGCGCGGTAGCCCATTGGTTAGCGCGCTGGAGTTGCACTCGGTAGGCCCGGGTTCGATTCCAGCCACTGCCAAAACTGTCGCCGTGTTCATGCGGAGTACGATCACGTTAAACATGTGGGTCCGAAAGTCCTTCCGAGAGGTTGGTGGTAGGGGAAGGAGGGTACGGTCCCTGTGGATGCCTCCCCCACTGGGTTCCGGTCTAAATTGGGTGGCACTTCCCGACCGTCCAAACAGTTACCTTACACCTTTCTGGTAGGTCGGACGGTCTGGGTTTCAACATCAACAACAGAGAGCCAGGCGATTTGTATTTTGATGACGTCATTTGAATCAAGTTTGTTTTTTCGATGAAGTTTTCAATTTTCAAATATAATTAATTATTGCAATATTGTGATATATTACCGCTGAATGTATCGCATTTTAGAGATGTTTAAATAAAATTAAAGTTGGAAAGTGTTTCATAAACAATGCTTTATGCATGATTAATCTTTCTTGCGATTTCTTAATACTTTTCGTTGTTGAGTAAGTCTGCGAAAAATAAATCATGATGATAGAGTTTCCATTTAAGTTCATATTTCAAACCTGTGATTTTCAAAAGTGACTAATACGTTTAATAAACTCCCACAAAACTCAGATATTTAATTAACTTTCACGTTAAAACCAACGATTTCCAACCTTTTTCGTTGGAAATCATGACGTTAGAGAGTAGAACTCCTCGGAAAAAGTTTCGTTTCCCATCAATATCTCGACAACCCTTGGTTTTAGAAACTCAAAACTTGGACTAAATTTATGGGGGACTCTTTCAAAGTTACCCACCAAATTTCATTAAATTCGGTTCAGCCGTTCTCTCGTGATGATGAGACGAACGAATGTGTCGTTTTTCACTAATATCTCGAGAACCACAGGTCGTAGAAACTCGAAACATGGACTAAATTTTAAGTGGGGCTATTTCAAGACTACCTACCAAATTTCATCAAATTCGGTTCAGCCGTTCTCCCGTGATGTTGGATCATACATACATACATGCATACATAATACTTTTCTTCTTTATATATATATAGAAATTATGCAGACGATATTTTATCCTGTAAATTTATTTGAAGAAAATGATATCATGTCGTTTAGCAACAAATTAAATGTTTAGTTTAAATCCAATATGTTCATACGGCAGACGATTTTTATTAAATCTTTTCCAATTTAAATAATAATGAAATGTATCTATATAATAAAAGGCAATGTCTGTGTGTCTGTGTGTCTGTCTTATACACTATACGTTTCGCGACCGCGCGTCGGAGAGCTACGAAATTTGGCAATCGGAGACCCGGGGGGGGAGGGAAGGGGACACGTGAAAACCGATTTTTAAAATTTTAATTATTTTTTTATTTATTTAATGTTTTATGCGATTTCGACCGTTTTTTGCCCTTTTTGCCCTTTTTTCTCCACGATCCAGACATCGTAGAAAAAAACAAATTACACCATCGGAAAGAGCAGAGAATTTCGAGTAAAAATATATCAATTTCAAATCTGAATTTCGATTTCTAATATTTTTTAAAGATTTTAAAACAAAAGTCACTTTTTGCTCAAGAAAACGATTTTTGGTTTTTAAATTCTCGCATCGTGAAAAGTACTCATAATTTCGACTAATAATTTACATTTTCAGAAAGGTCAAACATCTGGCATTCTTACAAGTCTAATCTGGTCCAGAAATAATGAAAATTGCCTTCAGGATCGCAATTTTAAAGACGTCATGATTTTAAATTTCTCGCCGTTCCGCTCGGCGTGACGCTTCGTTTCTCCCCCGCTGAAGCAGGGAAGGTGGTGGGTGGGGACGTCAAGGTGGAGGTGACGTCACGGTTCTGAATAGAGCGCCTTTGCTCTATATAAATTATTATATTTATATTTTAAATGATGGGACGATCTGGATTTTTTAAATGTATATTTTAACTTTTGGATATTTTAATTTTATGGATATTTTAAATGATGGAACAATGAAACAATGGAATGAGGATGATGGAATTAAGCATATGGTCATTTTAAATTGCAAATTAGCGCGCGGGAAGTTAGCGGTAGGCCCGGGTTCGATTCCCGCCACTGCCAAAACTGCCGCCGTGTTTACGTGGAATACGATCACGTTAAATATGTGGGTCCGTAAGTAATTCCGAGAGGTTGGTGGTAGGGGAAGGAGGATACGGCCCCTGTGGATGCCTCCCCCACTGGGTTCCCGTCTAAATTGGGTGAATATGTAGAAAGTTATGGAGATTGTCGCGGAGGGCGCGGCAGCCCAGTGGTTAGCGCGCGGGAATTGCACTCAGTAGGCCCGGGTTCGATTCCCGCCACTGACAAAACTTACGCCACGTTCACGCAGAGTACGATCACGTTAAACATGTGGGTTCGTGAGTCCTTCCGAGAGGTTGGTGGTAGGGGAAGGAGGGTACGGTCTAAATTGGGTGAATAAAAAGAAAGTTATGGAGATTGTCGCGGAGGGCGAAGTAGCCCAGTGGTTAGCGCGCGGGAATTGCACGCGGTAGGCCCGGGTTCGATTTCCGCCACTGACATGGAGTACGATCACGTTAAACATATGGGTCCGTATGTTTTTCCGAGAGGTTGGTGGTAGGGGAAGGAGGGTACGTTCCCTGTGGATGCCTCCCCCACTGGGTTCCGGTCTAAATTGGGTGGCACATCCTGGCCGTCCAACCAGTTACCAGGCCCGGGTTCGATTCCCAAAATTGCCGCCGTGTTTACGCGGAGTACGAGCACGTTAAACATGTGGGTCCGTGAGTCCTTCCGAGAAGTTGGTGGTAGGGGAAGGAGGGTACGGTCTAAATTGGATGAATAAAAAGAAAGTTATGGAGATTGTCGCGTAGGGCAAAGTAGCCCAATGGTTAGCGCGCGGAAATTGCACTCGGTAGGCCCGGGTTCGATTCCCAAAATTGCCGCCGTGTTTACGCGGAGTACGATCACGTTAAACATGTGGGTCTGTAAGTCCTTCCGAGAGGTTGGTGGTAGGGGAAGAAGGGTACGGTCCCTGTGGATGCTTCTCCCACTTGGTTCCGGTCTAAATTGGGTGAATAAAAAGAAAGTTATGAAGAATATCGCGGAGGGTGAAGTACCCCAGTGGTTAGTGCGCGGGATTTGCACTTGGTAGGCCCGGGTTCGATTCCCAAAATTGCCGAATAAAAATAAAGTTATGGAGATTGTCGTGAATGGCACGGTAGCCCAGTGGTTAGCGCGCGGGAATTTCACTCGGTAGGCCCGGGTTCGATTCCCGCCATTGCCAAAACTGCAGCCGTGTTCACGCGGAGTACGATCACGTTAAACGTGTCACGTTAAACGACGCCATGATTTTAAATTTGTCGGCTACCGGCTCAGTTCTTCAACGGCATTTCCCCCCCATCCGCAGTTTTCTTCCCCGTCTCCATGGAGACCGCGCTTTCGGTTTTAAATGAATTACGAGCATAAGTGTTGTATACATCGGGCGAAATTATTATATTTATATGATATTTTAAATGGATATTTTAAATAATTTAAATGATTGAATTATGGTGGTTTGAATTGTGGTGATGTATTTGAAATTATTATATTTATGGATTGGTGGAACGATATGGATGATTTTTTGATTTTAAATGGATATTTTAATTTATGGATATTTTAATTTATAGATATTTTAAATGGATATTTTAATTTTATGGCTATTTTAAATGATGGAACGATGGAACGAGGATGGTGGAATTAAGAGCCTAGCATATGGTCATTATAAATTTAAATTAGCGCGCGGGAAGTTAGCGCTCGAGAATTGCACTCGGTAGGCCTGGATTCGATTCCCGCCACTGATGCGGAGTACGATCACCTTAAACATATGGGTCGATAATTCCTTCCGAGAGGTTGGTGGCAGGGAAAGGAGGGTACGGTCTCTGTGGATGCCTCCCCCACTGGGTCCTGGTCCAAATTGGGTGAATAAAAAGAAAGTTATGGAGATTGTCGCGGAGGGCGCGGTAGCCCAGTGGTTAGCGTGCGGGAATTTCACTCGGTAGGCCCGGGTTCGATTCCCTCCACTGACAAAACTGCTGCCGTGTTCACGCGGAGTACGATCACGTTAAACATGTGGGTCCGTAAGTCCTTCCGAGAGGTTGGTGGTAGAGGAAGGAGGGTACGGACCCTGTGGATGACTTTCCCACTGGGTTCCGGTCTAAATTGGGTGAATAAAAAGAAGGTTATGGAGATTGTCGCGGAGGGCGCGGTAGCCCAGTGGTTGGCGCGCGGGAATTGCACTCGGTAGGCTCGGGTTCGATTGCCGCCACAACCAAAACTGCTGCCATTTTTACGCGGAGTACGATCACGTTAAACATGTGGATCCGTAAGTCCTTCCGAGAGGTTGGTGGTAGGGGAAGGAGGGTACGGTCCCTGTGGATGCCTCCCCCACTGAGTTCCTGTCTAAATTGGGTGGCACTTCCTGGCCCTCCAAACAGTTACCTTACACTTTACTGGTAGGTCGCGCCAGCGTGTGTGCCACGGTTAGAATTTGCCACGGTCAGAATTTTCAAGGGTAGCGAACAGGCTGGTCGCCAAAGGCGGCTAGTATGAAATACATTTTATCTTCCAATTTAAATAATAAAGAAATGTGTATAAAATAAATTTTATGGAAATTGCATTTTTGACTGGATCATTAAGACCTTCGGATTTAAAGATTTCGGGGATTTTTGATATTTTCAATTTCTTACGTCATCTGTTTTACTTAGGTTTATTCACACTCATATATTGTAGCACGGGTATATCTTCTAATACACGACTATATCTTCCAATCTACGAGAATATAAATAGCACAGATATATATCTTCCAACGCAATTTTAGCTCTTTCATTTTAGCATATATTGATTCTATTTCATATTTTTTGTAAATTTCTATAAAAATGGGACCAGGATGTTTTATTCTTCAGATCTGCCTTTAAGGATAATTTTGTATTGCGTGAGCAGAGATTCTTAAACGTCCTTTTAAGAGCCTTAATTTAAATATTTTAATAAAACGCTTTGAATAACGATGTCATTTAGAATACTATGGGAATTTGCACATGATTGAGAATTTTAAATTTCTTAACGCAATAAAATAATTAATTTAAATAATAAACGTTGTAATAAAATCCGTATTGTAATAAAGTAATTAATAAATCCGTTAATGGTTTATTTATACAATTAATAATTATACCAAAATAATTTTGTAATATAATTATTTAAATATAATAATTAATACTTAGTACTAAAGACTAATTAATTAACGACAAATTTATTAAAAATAACAATTATACATCGTAAAAAGTTGATTTTAATAAAAGACTTTTAAACCTATTTTTTGTTGTCTTTGATTTTAATGTATTAATTAGTTGACTTGTTTCCATACTATTTAATAAAAAAATGTTTTAACAGCATATTGTATATATATATATATATATATATATATATATATATATATATATATGTATTAGAAAGAAATAATAATAAAAATAATTAATTAAAGTAATTGTGAAATATTAACATCACCATAGAAACAAAACCACTGCCATAATGCCGATAACAGAGAAGATCAGCACCGGCCCAAATTCGCAGATTGAAAAGAATTAAATTCATCTTCAGGTCTGAGTATTTAATTCTAATTAACCCAAACAAATGCCTGTTTCAGATTGGACAATAGTACATTACTATAAATGTCCAAATTCAGACAACAGGCACCAAAAACTGAAAAAATGAAGAAACATTACTCATTAGGAAAATTTGTATTACCATGTGGCAATATATATATATATATATATATATATATAATTTTCGAATGTTTTAAACATGCCTAAATCTTTACTTAACATTAAAGATAATACTACTATATACGCCAAGATTTACGCAGTTATCTTTCACAACAGTGTTTGAAACAATTACCTCTCGCGACCATTGAGTTATAAATAAACCCTTTTATGCACAATTATGTTAAATTTTTCCTATGCTGCCATGTTAAAACTACATAAAATTTCGAATAAATTTCAAAGATTTCAATCGAGTTAAAAAAAAATTCCATCTAGTTCTAGATTTTTTACTTTCCTTATATACATAATGTATAAGGAAAGTATTGTGACGGGGTCGAAAATTCGAATTCGAGTTTTCGACGGGAGAGCACGTTTCAAGCATCCCTGATCACGAATCAAACATTTTTGAAGTGATGTCTGTGTGTGTGTGTGTGTGTGTGTGTGAAAGTATGTGTGTGTGTGTGTGTGTGTGTCTGTGAGTCTGTGGAGACGATAACTGACGAACGAATGGACCGATTCGAACCAAATTTGGTACAAAATTCACAATCCGTAAACACTGGAAGCCTATTGTTTTTATACGCAATTGAATGCTCAGAACCCCGCTAAATTTTCGAATAAAATGTTGAAAAAATCGTCAAAAAACAAAACCACTAATAAAGTTACGCAAATAAACATTTCTTATGTAATTTTTCATTAGAAAACGATTGGCATAAATTTTAGAACGCTAACACAAACCTTTCTCGAGATATTGCACATTTTTCAAAAAAATTATCAAAAAGTCATATAAAATAAAAAAAAAATATTTCCTATTGAGAAACATGTTCACTTTTCATATGTAATACCATACGATAAATTGGGTGACATCATTCTCGTGGATCTAGCTCGTTCCATTCATGGAAAAAGATACTTTGAGTAATACTTTTTTATTTGAACGCCAATATTCATTTGTCTGCTGTAAGAATAACTTATTTCTTCATCCATAACGCTTGGCGAAATTTTGGCGACGAATTTGGCGGAATGTCGCCAACTTGGCGACTTTTTGAAATGTTGCCAAATTAACGAAAATCTCGCTAAATGGATAAAAATGACGCTAAATCGATGAAAATGACGACTAATTGTCGAAAATTCAATATCTTGGAAAGAATATTAATATCTACTACAAGAAAAACCTATTTTTTTATTGTAAACGTAGTAAATTCATTACATTATATAAGGAAAGTCATGTGTTGCCTACATCAGATTTTTTTATAACAGAGCCGGATACAAAGTTTCGTGAAAATCCATTAACATTTGAGGTTGTTACCGTGTACACACAAAAAAAAAAATCGACCGAGCTGACAGACAGACACCACTCCAAAAATAGTCATAGTCAAAAAGTGTTCAGGTGATCTTAAAACATATATTGGCATCAAAATCTTGAATTCGAAAAATTTTTCGTGAAAATAATAATTTCTTTATACTATATTTCAATTCTATAATAAAGCCAAAACAGAGAAAAATTCTTAACATTCAAAAAGTATTTCTACATAAAAAAATCGCAAAACATTTTATGCATTGAAACCCTTAAACATATTTTATTCAAATTCAAACTCAAGAGACAGGGGGGGGGGCATGAAAAAAACAGGGCCACATACATACATTATTTTTTTAGGAATGAGCAACCACTCATACCCCGGATGTAAAAGGTGTTGCCAAAATATTAGATGGAAATGTAAATTTTTATCCGCCTCGCTTTCAGAAGCAGATTCTTTTTCTCATTTGTTTGTTTTCCATTCGTGGCATTGTTTTGATTTATAATTTCGGTGTCTAAAAAAATGTGCTTAGTCAGGAGAGGGAAAATATTAGGAAACCTACCTGTTTTTCTCCATTTTGATTTTCACAGTGGTATGTAAGCATTTTTGACTAGCAGCGTATTTAAATGCGATGCTAAAGTTATATTCCATAATAAAGGAAGATGTGTGTGTGTGAGAATGTGCAGTTTGTAGCGGGAAATCTAATCGTCGTACGGCCCCGAAATTTCGTACACGTGTAGTTTAGGAACCGGAAAATCGGCCCTCGGCATTATTATTATTTAATTCGAATTAGTTTTTTTTTATGTTTTAGGACGATTTGTGTGATACCCGATCTTAAATGACATTCACATAAATCGGTACCTCAGGGACCGAAAATATTATCACAGCGTTTCGATCTTGACACCATTGGAAATATCGAAAGATTATTTTTTCCAACAAACTTACGATTAATAGACGAATTTTCCTGAATTTTTAAAATTTATATACTTTTCGTGTATTTAAAACATCTCCAGTATATGTGTGTGTGTTTGCGATATAAAACAATTGACTGACAAACAGACGTTTATAATTTAAAAGCAACTTCTTTAAATATTTCATACTGCTCAAAAAAAATTCCGAATCGCAGGGGGGAAAAAAGGAATCACACCTTTGGTCCGCTGCACAGGCGCTCCCGTCCGAAAGAGGCATTTGTTAATTAATAAGCGCTTGCATACAAGGGATTGCTGCATGTTAATTGGATCAACGGGCTGAGATATATCAAACAACAGATGAAAAGACGGTAAAAATAAAATTTTAAATACTATCTAAGTGAGCTTTCATTAGAATTTCGCCATTTAAAAAGTTCTCAATAATAATATAATGCCAATTAAAACAAATAAAAAAACGAAATCTTTCAAATTCGTAAAGTTAGAATTTTTTTCTTTTGAATCCTAGTTACTGTCGCGATAGCTGTCACTCAGAGTCTAGACCGAAAACCTGAGATATTGTTCGCACCCGCCAAAGAAAAGCTCGCATTCGAGTGGAATCGTCTGCTCGATAAATAGATTAAAAGTACCAAAAAATCAGTCAACTTTTGGCTTTAACTGTTCATACATATTAAACTAATTGGAGTTTTAAAAAAATCTCGCTGAGCCGTGTCGACCAGAGAACTGACGTTACCCCTGTACCGAATTTCGCCAATAACCGAATCTTCGAAACTACAGATGCGCAGATGTCTTATCTTTCCCTATGTAAGAAGAAAATTGATTATAGTAATACGCAAATATATAAAGCCGTAATTAATTCAATGAACTATTACCCTAAAGATAATAAAGTATTCGATAATTTAATTTTAATAGGACTAATTTCTAAACTCACAGAACCCGCCTATAGGGGGCGTTCCCAAAGTAAGGATCGTGCTTCGATTGCAAATTACGACTTTTGGCAATTTAAATACGACACACTAACAAAACGTAGCTACAGTAAGTCTTCGGGTCTGTCGTGTGGTGTGGTCTGGGTTTTCCACACTAACCAAACGAAATTGCCATACGATTTCTTAACTCGTGGTAGTAGGACAGAGACCAAACAGACAGACAAAAACTGGCTTTTACAAACACATGCATTTTCATTTGAAATATTTATTCAGGGATTTCTCTTAATTTTTGTAGGTATAATTTTAACATCCCAAATCGTCAAATGCAATTTTATTTTGCCAACTACAATCCTTAATCGCCGTTTCGCCCCGCGTCTCCCCAACCCAATTTTTAAATTCCAAAGATGGCTTACAAGATGTACTAAAAAATTGCTTTATGAAATCCTGTTATTTTCTCTTCCGTTTTGCTTTTTACTTTATATACATAGTACAATGTATAGGGGTAGTATTGTGACGGAAAAATGAAAATTTGAATTAGAGTTTTAGACGAGGGAGCACGTTCAAGCATCTCTGAACTTAAATCGAACGTTTATATATATTTATATATATATATATTATGTGTGAGTTTGTGAATGAAATATCTCATCGACGAATGGAAGCGTTTTGAACGTAATTTAGTACGCTTATTACGATCCGCGAATACTGGAAATACATTGATTTTACACGCAATCATACGTTTAGAAGACCCCCCTCCAATTTTCAAGTAACATTAAAAATATAAATCACTAAATCATCAGAATTTATCATGTTTATACAATGCTTTGTTAAATTTAGTTTCATATTTCAAATACTATGCTTCCAAAACTACTGAAATATATTATGAGAATTAGAATTTTTTATGTAATATTATTTTAGAATTATTTAATCTTATTTCAAAATTTTATCGCAAAAAAGCAAATTACGAATACTAAAATTATAATAGATATAAAGTTACAATGGATTCAAAATTTGCACTAAAAGTTTCAATGGCGCAATTCGCTAAATATTTCGCCAAGACTTAAAAAAACAGAAACAGAAAATAAAAACTTCGAAACTTTTTGTAGCTAATCTCTCTATAACAATATCTTAAAAGTTTTTATTCTAGCGTAATTTGAATAATCAGGTTTTTGTCTGTCGTGAATTTTTTAAAGCAATTACATATTCTAAATTTACGCGTAATTTTTAATTTATAAATTAAATTTAAAACAATACAATACTTTAATAATTATGCAATGTGATTATAAAAACATTCCTGCTTTTACATTTCATAAAAACATTTTAGAATTAAATGTTACCTTTGTTCTAGGGGGGGGGGGGGGAAATGCCATTCATAATTTAAATTTGCTCTTTCTTACATTTAGAAGTTATATATTATTCAAATATTGCATTAAAATAAAAAAAAAACTTAATTTAAAGTTCAGAAAATAAAAATAATTCTTGTAAAATACAAAATAAACAAAAATTTCATTTAAAAACTCATAGAACATCTACGATAAAAATACGGGCTGTTTTTTAATAGTCTGAGTGTGAGGTTAAAACTGAGTGCATCAAAAAATTCGTTCCATCTACTAATTACAATTCAAATTAACTTCTTAAATATAAAAGAAAAAGAAACATATTGCTTTTGAAAAATATTAATTGTAAATGAGAAAACTTCTAAATGTTAATTTCTGAAAAAATTAAAAAAAAAAAAAAAAAAAAAAAGTCTTATCAGGCATTTATTTAGTTTTTTTAATAAAAATTACTCTGCTTTCGAGGATAAATAAGCTGCCAAACGATTCATCTGCTTATTTAATATATGTTCTTTTATCTATGAAAGCAACTTTATCGTCTGCGCAGATATAATTATTTTCTCACGTATAATTAAAAAAAAAATCGTACTTTAATATTCTGGTACAAAATTCTAGTTCATTTTTTAATTCCATACAGTGCAAGTTGTTCTTTTGAATGTTATGCTAAAACTTTCTCATTTTTTTTCTTCTTATGTATTTTATGTTTAAAGCTTAATCGAAAAAGAGGAACACGCATAAATTATTTTAAATTACAGTTCTTGCGATTACATTTGAAAAGCTGTTGTAAAAAAGAAAAATGATGTATCTTTTGCGCAAATTAGACAAGAAAAAAAAATGAAAGTAAGTAAGAAAGGAAAAATGAAATTAGGAAATAACTATTTAGCAGTAAGGTAAATTGGGGTACAGTGGAACACTGCTATAAAAAAACAGCTTTTCTGTATATGACAGTCTGAAAATTAATGTCTACTTTTGACTCCTATACTATATGGCTCAACCATGCACACAATCTTCAGCAACGCTTCCCAGCCAGTCGGTCATGCATAGGCTGTCATGTGACATAAAATGTAAAAGTAGGCAAGAAAAGTAAATTTTTCACAAGCAATTCTGCGAGTTACTGGGGGGGGGGGGGGGGGGGGGAATCTGATGCGGGCAGCACATGACTTTAACTACTTTTATTTTCCAAGCAAACTAATTATGTGGTTTATGTTCTAAAAACTTGAATACTAGCCTACTTATTTATTACATTATCAGAGCACAACTGTTTTACATTGACCGGACTTCAACCCCGCCCCCCTCCTTTCAAATTTTCAGAGCAGTTCGATACATTCAAGTTACAATTATTTCGGAGATAGGAATGTAGCTGACCACACCAAAATTTTAAAAGCCAGTTCTCAAGGGGGGGGGGGGGGGCATGGGAGATATGCCGTCCTTACGGTTTCTATATCACAAAAAAAATCCGATGTGGGCAGCACATGACTTTCCCTGCAGACTCATACTCACTTTCTTATTATTTTTTCAATAATTCATTAAATTGAGTTTAATTGCACAAAATAAAGCCCATAATTATTTTAAATCACACCGAATTTGCACTTAATTTAATTTTCGTTTTCATTTGGTAACTGGACTTAATTTCTAAGGGGACGCAGCAGAAATGCGAAAAAACTATAATATCTCGAGAACGTCTAGTCTTAGAGCAATGAGATTGATCTTATTCATTTTACCGTAAAAAATTACGTATAAAAAAACATTTAATTGACATATTTGAGCTTACGTATTCTTTTATTTTAAATTATGACGATTTTAGCGAGTCATTTAGCAAAAAATGGCGGGTTCTGTTTTTCCGAATCATACCAAAATCTATTCAGTACCAGGGTCACCCATAAGTGACTCATTTATAAAATTTTATGAAATTCGGTTAATTCGATTTTGAGTTAGAGTGGATACATTCACAGACAGACAGACACACACATACACACACCTTTGTGTTTTTTGTTGCAAATAACAAAATAAGTACAACTGTCAATACAGTATATGAAATAAAACAAAAAGTGCGCATATATAATGGCAATATTTTCTTTAAATACATGTAGTATACAGAGGCACAATAGAACACCATGGTTGGGGCACAATGGGATATTGTTTTTCAGTATTACGATCAAATGTAATTGATTTGCAAAATCTATAACTTAACAAAATTAATACATCCCTATTTCTGCGACTTATACAAATGAATATCATGTAATTATCATAGCAACCTTAGATTCAGGCCATAGGAAAGGTTGTCTGTACGGGTGTTTTCGCCGTCTGGTTTTCGAAAGAGGTTCCAGAACATTTTATACGTTCGTAACATAAAGTTGGGGTCTGGTCCTTCAAGTATTCAAACAGCAACTGGCATATTAACGCATAAATCACTCCCTCTAAAAGTGCAGTGTTAGTATGTCAAAGCACCAAATGCAATCCCTAGCACTGACAAAATTCATATATTAATTCGACAAGGTTGAATTCAAATGTGAAATCCAATTTACAAATTAAGCCGTGGATCTGGAAAATAGCCTCTCAAAGTCCCCCCCCCCCCCCCTCCCCTCCTTTTTTTTTGTGT
The DNA here is from genome assembly GCA_951213105.1 of Amaurobius ferox. Lineage (NCBI taxonomy): Eukaryota > Metazoa > Arthropoda > Arachnida > Araneae > Amaurobiidae > Amaurobius > Amaurobius ferox. Next base: position 84,451,878 of record OX578155.1, on the reverse strand, counting down.
GTGTGTGTGTGTCTCACCACCACCACACCCTCCCTCCATGGTTCAGCTGAATAGGAAAGTTAATAATGAGAGTTAATAATTCCCATTTAAGTTAATAATTCCAATTAAAAATTCAGAATATGAATATATAAACCAAAAATCTGATGTGGGCAATACATGACTTTCCTTTTATAATCCAATGAATTTACTACTTTTACAGCTAAAAAAAACGTTATTCTTATAGTAGATACTTATATTCTTTCCATGATATTGAATTTTCTTCAATTTGTAGTCATTTTCATTGATTTAGCGTCATTTTTATCCATTTGGCGATATTTTTGTTAATTTGGTAACAATTAAAAATGTCGCCAAGTTGGCGACATTCTGTCAAATTCGTCGCCAAAATCTCGCCAAGCGTTATGGACGGAGAAATAAGTTATTCTTACAGCAGATGAATGACTATTGGCGTTCAAATACAAAAGTATTACTCAAAGTATATTTTTTCATGAATAGAACGAGCTAGATCAACGAGAATGTCACCCAATTTATCGCAGGGTATTGCATATGAAAAGTGAACATGTTTCTCAATAGGAAATATTTTTATTTTATATAACTTTTTGATAATTTTTTTTAAAAATGTGCAATATCTCGAGAACGGTTCATGTTAGCGTTCTGAAATTTATGCCAATCGTTTTCTAATGAAAAATTACATAAGAAATGTCTATTTGCGTAACTTTATTAGCGGTTTTGATTTTTTGACGATTTTTTCAAAATTTCATTCGAAAATTTAGGGAGGTTCTGAACATTCGATTGCGTATAAAAACAATAGGCTTCCAGTGTTTACGGATTGTGATTTTTGTACCAAATTTCGTTCGAATCGGTCCATTCGTTCGTCAGTTATCGTCTCCACAGACTGACTCACTGACACACACACAGACATCACTTCAAAAATGTTTGATTCGTGATCAGGGATGCTTGAAACGTGCTCTCCCGTCGAAAACTCGAATTCGAATTTTCGACCCCGTCACAATTCTTTCCTTATACATTTTGTATATAAGGAAAGTAAAAAGTAGAAAAAGGGACTTTCTTTCTGCTTTATCTTCAAATTTACGTTTCAAACAATGAAATTAACACACAATTTGTGTATAGATATATTAGCTGGAGCTGAGGAATTGTTTGACCCATAAAGTTAGAGAGAGGGTTAGTCCCTTTTCTTCCATGATATGAGCAGAAATTGAAAACTTGAGATAAAATGTTTGAAGTATTAAACTTGATAAATTGGTTTGTTAAAGTGATGGAGTTAGAAAGAAGGAGATAAAACTCCAATGGACTAAACGCTTGAAAATGCCAGAATGCTTTGAGAATTATATCTAGGTGTCCCTAGAGTTAGTAAAGCAGCTGCCATTGTTAGTTGACACAACAGAAAGGCGTAGTATTTAGTATATGTATTTTTGATTATTTTTACATTAAGGGCTCCTTAATTATGATTATAATTAACCAGTATTTTTTCATAGTTGTAGGATAGAGTACAGAATATATGGCGATAAAAACAAATTGAAATGTAAAATAATTTTGAATACGAAGGAATATTCTTTATTGTTTGTTCTACTTTGCATTGCGCTAATAATTCAATTTTACAAAATTGACAGTTTAAATAAATATTTTAGGCCTATAACCACAGGAATGCATACAATACAGAGCTACTTATCTTATCCCAGCGCCACCTGAATTATTGTCTTAAACGATATTGGCGTTTTCTTAATATGAAGTTTTAAATCCTTATTTTTACCTCCATGGTTAGAAGGTCTAGGGGAACGTAAATTAATTGTGTTATGTTAGGGGTTGGTATAGTACGCATGTTTTGATAGTGAGCTGTACGAAATAGTAATATTGAATGTGAGCAGTGTATGCCTCGCATGTGTCTGTGGATATTAGGAGAGGATGGGAGAATCGGCGGAAGGTCATGTCTGACGGTTCCTGTTTCCCATGCTTGGACGTAATGTACTTGGACGGGAGTAGCGCACAAGACTTTATTGGTATACATAACAATTGCCCAACGTGATGAATATATTAATGTAACTCTAAATAAGGAAACTTTTTAGAAATACTTTTTTTTTTTTTTTGCTAAAAGTATTTCTGAAAATGTTCTTTAGTAATGTGTTGGCTACTGCTTTATATGGTCAATAAAATTCAAAGTACTTCTAGCAGTGTGGCTACAGCATCTCAAATAAAAAATTCCCTGATATTTCCCTGATTTCCAGGTAATATCTCCAAACATTCCACGATCACTATCTACTTTTACCGAATATCATTTAACAAACATAAAAAAGCTAACAAAAAAGATATGCATAAAACATTGATTATGAAACACTTTCCAACTGAAATGCAATTTTATTTAAACATCTATAAAATGCGATACATTTGGCAGTGATGCTTTTTTAATTATCACAGAACTACAATAATTTATTTTACTTGAGAACATAAAACTTCATTGAAAATAAAAATCTTTATTCAAATGACGTCATCGAAATATACATTGCCTGGCTCTCTATGTAAAAGAAGTGAATATTTCATTCATACACTTTTATTCCAGATTCCAGAGTTAAATAATTCTACTTGAAAAAAATTCCGCAACTCCTATAAAACTCATCTTACAATCACTTGTTTACATTCTGCATCCATTGAAATAATTAGGCTTCGTTGCAGAAATAATCAAAGTTTGATAATCATTTAAATTCAAAAATATATATCATTTAAACTAAAAAATAATTGCAATGGCGCAGAATATAGATGCACAGAAAATACGCAGAAATAAAGCGGTTTTAGGACGGATGCAATACTAAATATAAATTTAAAAGAACTTTAAAAATCACGATTGTTACACTGGGGAAAAAAGATGGATGCCATATTTCATTTTGAAGTGGGTCATGTGATCTATTCATATTATATGGGTGTAATTATTATTTTAATTTTTATTAAAAAAACTACTGAGCATATTTTACTGAATTTTTTTTTATATATTTTATGGCATAATTTAAATATTTTCTAAAATTTTCGAAGCAATTTGTGAATTTCAACTTCGCTTAAAAAATGTTTGAAAAATTAGGTCCCATAGGGTTTAATGTATTTCATTTTTTCAACCCGGGTTCAATCCAAAACTAATTGGGTGATATTATTCATTTACATTCCCATTTTGTCCCACAGACCGTCTCAACAACATACTGAAATTTCATTTTAATAAAGTCATTTTGGAGGCAATTATCGTGCGAACGGACAGACAGAAAGATTGAAATAAGTCATAAACACTTTTCAACTATGTTGGAAAGTGTTAAAAATGCAATTCAATTTTTAAGAGTTCCCCCATTTTTAAGAGGTTTAAATGCTTATCGTGCATAAATGAATAACAAAGCTGTCTAACGGTAATTACGAGTATTTCCAACAACTGCCAGACGATTTATTATGATTTAAATGCACCCAAATTTAATGTATAGGAAAATAAAGCGACGTCTCACACTTAGATATATTTTTCATTTACCAGTACATTTAGAATACAAAGACATCCCCCCCCCCCCTTTTCTCGCCGAAACCATCTTTATTCATTTTACATTTCGAATTCAAGACAGAAACGTATTTTTCTCATTCAGGGTGATATATCATGTCACAACAAGACCCCGATGTTCGAGTGGGGGTGGAGTGGGGGGGGGGGGGGGGTTGAAGGAAGATGCATTGTTCGGCCCCTCCATTTCGAACGTGAGCACCATACCAGTAGTAGCATAGAAAGGCCAGGGATGGGTTTTATCTACCACTGAATGTAACATCATTTCCGTCTGCAGGTAGGAAATGTTTTTTTTTTTCTTATTGTAGTCTTTAGAGCCCTAAAATGTCCTTATTGCAGCTTCTTTTTGAAAACCAGACGAAGAAAACACCCCTACAGACAACCTTTCCCATAACGCGAATCTAGGGTTGCCATACGCTGAAGTTCGGAGGGGTTTTCATATTTTGCGATTTATCGTCAATTTGGCGATTTTTTTTTAAGGTTCGAGAAGCACTTCGAAATATCGAATATTCTACGAGATATGAGAGACTTCTAGAAGATTCTACATAGAGAGTCTATAAAAGAAGGCATCACTTAGTTGGAGAGCAATTGACGGGATGCAGGCTACATTGGACTGTGACATACGTCAGGGTTTTGAGAATACTAGCTGCCGTTTTGTGAAATGACATACACCAATGTTTTCATAATAGTATCTGATGATTTATGAAATTAGTGGAGAATTAAGTGCTGTTTTACTGTATATTATTCCTGTTTACGCTGAAGACCCCCAGACCGCGCGACCCACATAGTGGATTTAGAGCAGCTAGTATGCGGCCGGGAAAAATAGCAAGGACAGTATAAAAAAAGTAGCAAGGGTAGGTTCCGGTGCGGCGGAAATGACATCATCAAGGGGGCGTTGCTAAAAGTCACATGACCGTATGCGACGTCATAGAAACGAGGTGAGATGGTTATATCCTGTTTGGACGAGTTGAGTTGTATGTTTCCGTTTCTATAATTTTTTTTCAAGTAGTAGCAACAGTGTTTTTGGCGTATGAAGTCACACTACGTGTTTTTTCGTGATGTTTTGAGATTGGGGTGATTTTTAAGGAGAGGTGAAGTGAAAGTTTCCTGTTTACGATGAAGACCCCAGTGTCCTAAGGTAACTTCCTTTTTAGGACACGCCCGGTAAGAGCGCGAAAAAGAATAAGGCCGTGTTTTTAAATAATAACATTAATTTATTTACAATATTTAAATCTATGTACAAGTAACATGATACACAAAATGCTCCTATTAACATGAATGGCTTGGTCACTCATTCTAATAACAATTCAAAATAAACAATGGTAAGGGGTCTCATAGACTAATTTGGAACAAATGGTAAGCTATCATGAAAACACCTGACTTTTGCTATTAAATAATTTATTTGGAGTTAACAAGTAGATATTTTAACTGGCGTTAATTAGTAGTTATTTAATTGGAGAGGGAGAGAGAGACAAAAGATACAAATCAGGCACAGGCCCTTAAATGTGCAACTCACCAACATCACTTGCAATTATCAGCTTCTCTCTTTTCAGAGGACCATGATGGGGAGCAGTCTTTTCTTTATCACAACACAGTTTCTTCACCTCGCTCCTTTTTCAAATTTTTGAAAACTCTCTCTCTCTCCAAGATTTTAAAACACGCCCCTGAGGCGCCTACAACTATCTCATTGGATTCTGGGTCCCCACGACCCCAAAGCATCGTCATTGGCTTTAGGCCTTCTAGAAACAAAAAGCCCCTTCTCAAGCCCCTGCGAAACTGATATTCTTTCGGGCACTAATTCAAAGCTGGCCAAAAACCCTATGATCCGTCCGGAAACGGACAAACGTTACATCTTTCGATGAAAATGATATCTAAAGAAAACTAACCTACATACCCTGTTTCCTATTCCGAGGAGAGCAGCTGGTCAAACGAAAAGGCTGACCCCCAAAATAAATAAGTAAACTATAGGTCGCACTCACGAAATATTGGATCATGGGTTTACCATGCGACACCCAGACCGTGCTGCTCACATAGTGGGTTTAGAGTAATTAGCTGCATGGCCGGGAAAGGATACCTCCTGCACTCATGACCAGAAGCACCCAATTCCTGTTTACTCTGTGCTTGTGAATAAACGTGTTAGTTATCCAGAAATTCGGAGTCATTCTTGTATAATGCATGCACACCCATGATTCCATAGGATACGCCATAACAATATTTCATTTGAGTTCCTGTTGACGCTTTTTTGTTCATTTGATAATTGTTGTGTAAGCTGATATTATTCAGATTTATTCCTTGCGATATAATGAAATACATAGTTTTGCACACGTTTAGGATAAGATAAACAGAAAATATACTCTTACTTCTTTTTTTAATATTTCTTTTCAATTCGCAATATAGAAATGATCAAGCACTTACCTAGAAATAAAGGAAAAAATATTTTTCATCTTTTATAACAATAATAATAGTAATAATAAAATGGAATAAAATAAAATATTGTGATAATAGACATCATTGAAAAATTGTTTATTTCATATTTATGGATGCTCAAAATGTGTAGGTCTATTAAAGTTTGAAAGTAGGATTTTTTTTTCCCTTTACAATACTATCCTTATGCAGGATCGCCTTTAAGCATCCCCATAAATTTGTAAGGAAAAGTCCATGAGTGTAAACGTTAGGTCTATGTATTTAACAATGATCGATCGAAGAAGAGTCATTGCACAATCCCAAGCAGAGCAATTAAAGAACTTGGGATAACAAATTCGGCAACATAACGAGATAGAAGAAAAAACCAATTACGAATTTCTAGAGCATTATCTAATTGGCAGGAATAGACGACAAACTGTTACAGAAAACTGTAACATGCCTAATCTAAAATAAGGCTGTAACTTGCCTAACCTAAAATAAACTCTTACGTGCACAGAATAACTTTAAACAATAAAGAAATGCACCAATGATAGCAGTTTAATAAAAAAAAAATACTTTCAGGAATTTATTTCCAATTACTTTAAAATAGCGTATCACTGTACTACAAATATTTATTTCTAAATTAAAATAATGCATTTTCTGCCAAGTGTAATTAACAATTGTTTTTCACGTTGTGAATATTCCTAATTATCAATTGGAAATATTCATAATGCGCTTAAAAATAAAGCAAACATTTCTTTAAAATATAAATAGCAAAATATAAAATCTACACTACACCTTCGTATTGAATTTGATTACAAAACGCACCAAGACAATGTTCCCCCCGATTAAAAAAAGACGCCAAGATAACGGAATACAAATTTGCCATTTTTAAACGGTTTCATAAATGAGTTCTTTTTTTTTTTTTTATAAGGTAATCATTTCTTGTTTAAAATTTTCTATTTAAACTAAAGAGTTTTCGATAAAAACCATTAGTGTTGCAGCTTCATAAGAATCATTGCCCTTTCCGCCATTTTGTGTTGCCAATAAAAAAAAAAGGTCGCGAAACTACTCATTTGACATATTGAGCATTTATTCTTTTCTTTTAAATCTAAATTATCGATTTTGACGTTATCGTCTGCAGTATAAAAATTCATTATGCAGAGATATTGTTTTTATTTCATTTTAAAATTACAGCACTTTCTCAGCAACGAAACTGGCAGCATATTTAGCATTTGGAAGGCATTTTGCAAAATGAACGACATTTCAGGAAATATAATAACTACAAACTGTTATTTATTTTGCGAGCTGTGACACAATTTTTAAAAATAAAGAAATGTGCTGCAAGTGTATGGCAGAGTAAGTATGATTATGGTCTAAGAACATTTATTTTTTAATGGAAGAACAATTTATTTTCAATTACTTTAAAACAGTGCGATATTGTTCTGATTATTCTGAATCCAATTTCATTTAAAAAAAAAAACTATAGCAAATTTCCTAACATTTTATAGTTAATTTCAGCAAACGTAACACGAAATTAATAAATTAATGAAGATTTCATATGGCATGTACACTTCCCTACATTACATATGGCATGTACATTTTTGACGGATTATTAAGTATTTTTTTATTCTCTTTTGCCTTATTATTTCGTACAGGTATACAAATTTTCGGAAAGACCGTAAGTGGCATATTCAGAACCGGAAATCCTTAGTGACACTATATACAGGCTGACGCAATAGCGGTGACTCCTAGTTGAAGCGATGGCGGTATACATGGCGCAAAGAAAGGTATTTTCTTGTCCTCTACTCGAGATCTAGGAAAATCAGAAACATTCTAGACTATTTTATTGAATGATTAGTACAACTTTTTAAAAGCAGAAACACCTATTTGACAGCTAAATTACGTATCAGATATCAGCCATATAACATACGTGTGGCCAGTGTTCCTTTCAGCACTTTTTGGCCGGGAGGTGGGGTGGGGGGGCGCAAATTTTCTATTTGCTCTATATAAATATATCTAAATATATCTAAATGATGTCACATAAATAAAAACTGGGTTACCATAAAATGTCTCCGGGGGGGGGGGGGGGGCGGAGGCAAGTATTCGCTCAGGGCATACCTCAGGGGAGTCTCCCCCCCCCTCCCCTGAGGAAGAATCACTGCCTGCGCCATTGAAATAGCATAGGCAAACGATAACTCACTAGACCAGTTTTCAAGTATTTCTTGAATCGGAAGTGAGAAAAGTGCCAGAAATGGAAATCCTTAGTGAACGGTCCACTCTCCTTCGGAATTTGATGCTGAATCCATATCAAGTTATCATCTAAGTTCTATAGCAGATCCCGAGAAATAGATGCTTCAAAGAAAATGTTTTCTCAAAATCTTTAATATAGCAAAAAAAATAATAATAATAATAAATAAAATAAAAAATAAAACACCAATATCATCTCAATGGAGAATATATATAGTCCTTAAACTTTCTGTCTTTAAACTTGCTATTTTTAAAAAAGAAATGACAAGATAGAACCCCCCCCCTCCCTCCTACCTTTTATTATCTTTTAATAAGAACACGCACTGAATTAATATTACATACCCACATTTGAGTAAAATGACGCCAGATAATGGAATGCACATTTACCAATTTAAAACTACTTTTTAAATAAATTAAGAACAAATAACTCCAATCATTTCATGTTTATAATATTCTATTAAAATTCAAAATTGTGAATAAAAACTATTGGAGCAGCAGCTTCACATGATTTTGCCCTTTCTGCCATTTTGTGTTGCCACTAAAAAGAATTCGCCAAGTGATTCATTTGACATCTTGTGCATTTATTCTTTCACTTCTTTAAAATAATCGATTCTGACGTTATCGTCTGTCTCGGAAAATCGTTATGTAACTCAGAATAAATAAAATAATTTTGTTTCATTTAAAATTATGGCATTTAAAGCAGCGCGAGTTTAGCTGCATATTTAACCCTGGAATTATTTACTGATAATGGAATCTCTTAGAATCGTAATAACTGTGAACTAATATAACTATTGTGAGATGTAATACACAAGTTATTTTTATTTTATTATAACAATTACTACATTTTACTTTCCCTGCAATACATGGTAATGTATAGGGAAAGTATTGGAATCATGTCGAAAATCGCAACTCGAGTTTTCGATGGATCTACACGTTTGGGTACTTATGGAACACGAAAAGGCTGTTTTTAGCGTGACGTCTGTGTGTGTCTGTGTGTCTGTATCCACTCTAACTGGAAAACTAATTGACTAAATATCACAAAATTTGATAGCTAAGTCACTTGGGTATGACCCTGGTGCTGATTCGATTTTGGTACGATTCGGAAAAGAACAACCTGCCCTTTTTTACGAAACGTCCGGCAAAAATCGCCAATATCTAAAAAAATTTGATGTGGGCAGCACATGACTTTCCCTGTAGGCTCAAATTCATTTTTTTTTATTTATTTAATAATTCATTAAATTGAGTTTAATTGCACAAAATAACCCCAAATTTCCATTAATAATTCTATTTCTGTTTTTATTTGGTAATTAGACATTTTTCTAAAAGTGGCATAACTAAATGCGAAAGATCTCAAATATCTCGAGAATGAATGGTCCTAGAGTAATAGAGTTGTTCTTATTATTTGCCTCATCAAAAATTACGTATAAAACAAGTATTTTATTGATATATTTGAACATACGTAGCTTTTTTTTTAGATCTTGCGATTTTTGAGGGCCATTTCATAAAAAAAGGAAGATCGTTCTTTTCCGTATAATACCAAAATCTAATCAGCACCAGAGTATCCCCAAGTAACTTATCTATCAAATTTTGTGAAATTTGGTCAATTAGTATTTTAGTTAGCGTGGATACATGACATTTTTGCGGGCCATTTCGTAAAAAAAGGCAGGTTGTTCTTTTCCGATTAATACCAAAATCTAATCAACACCAGAGTATCCCCAAGTAACTTATCTATCAAATTTTGTGAAATTTGGTCAATTAGTATTTTAGCTAGAGTGGATACATGAAATTTTTAAGGGCCATTTCGCAAAAAAAGGCGGGTTCTGTTTTCACGAATCGTACCAATAACTAATCAACACCAGAGTCATACCCAAGTGACTTACCAACCAAATTTTATGAAATTCGGGACATAAGTTTTTGAGTTAGAGTGGATACATACATTGCACAGACACACAGACAGACAGACACACAGACGTCACGCTAAAAATAGTTTTTTCGTATTCTAGAGGTCTCGAAACGTGTAGATCCGTCGAAAACTCGAGTTGCGATTTTCGACATGATTCCAATACTTACCATGTATTGCAGGGAAAGTAAAAAAGACTACGTATGTTCGAATGTATCAATTTAATGCTTGTTTTATACGTAATTTTTGACGAGGAAAATAATAAGAACAACTCTATTACTCTAGGACTAGCCGTTCTCGAGATATTTGAGATTTTTTGCAATTTTGTTATGCTGCCTTTGGGAAAATGTCCAATTACCAAATAAAAGCAGAAATTGAATTAAAAATGAAAATTCTGTGTTATTTTGTACAATTAAACTCAATTTAACGAGTTCTTAAAGAAATATAGAAAGAATGAATTCACGTCTGCAGCGAAAGTCATGTACTGCACACATCAGATTTTTTTTTTTCAAACCAACATCAGTAAAATCAATTTAATAATACAATGATCCATTTCATACTGAATAATATTATAAATTTTTGGTGATTAGAACGGTATATGTCGATGGCAATCAGCAGAAATTAATTTAATGATGTTGGTTTGAGGAAATTTTTATATGTTACACAATTTCAGGAGGTCAGTGATTGATAACTTATTTAAATGTACTTTTATATTTGTCAACATGTCACATCGTATGTAAATAAGTTTTATGATTATGCCGTGATTAATTATTAATACTTATGTTAGTATAATGTATGAACTTAAAACTAAAAAGATATCTATACAAGTAACGTCTTATTAAAATATAATTTACCGTTGCAGCGGTATCACAAAGATTGAGAACCACTGAACTACTACTGTAAGATGCAATATACAATGTATTATTACTTTCCCTGCAATACATGGTAATGTATAGGGAAAGTATTGGAATCATGCCGAAAATCGCAACTCGAGTTTTCGATGGATCTACACGTTTCGAGATCCCTAGAATACGAAAAAACTATTTTTAGCGTGACGTCTGTGTGTGTGTATGTCTGTCTGTGTGTCTGTGCAATGTATGTATCCACTCTAACTCAAAAACTAATGGACCGAATTTCATAAAATTTGGTAGGTAAGTCACTTGGATGTGACCCTGGTGCTGATTAGTTTTTGGTACGATTCGTAAAAACAGTACCCACCTTTTTTTGCGAAATGGCCCGTAAAAATTTCATTTATCCGCTCTAGCTATAATACTAATTGAACAAATTTCACAAAATTTGGTAGATAAGTTACTTGTGGGATGCTATGATGCCGATTAGATTTTGGTACCATTCGAAAAAGAACAATCTGTCTTTTTTTACGAAATGGCCCGCCAAATTTTCACGTATCCACCTTAGCTAAAATACTAATTGACCGAATTTCACAAAATTTGGTAGATAAGTCACTTGGATGTGACCCTGGTGCTGATTAGTTTTTGGTACGATTCGTAAAAACAGTACCCGTCTTTTTTTGCGAAATGGTCCGTAAAAATTTCATTTATCCGCTCTAGCTAAAATACTAATTGAACAAATTTCACAAAATTTGGTAGGTAAGTTACTTGTGGGATGCTATGATGCCGATTAGATTTTGGTATCATTCGAAAAAGAACAATCTGTCTCTTTTTACGAAATGGCCCGCAAAATTTTCACGTATTATTATTTCACTTAGCTAAAATACTAATTGACCGAATTTCACAAAATTTGGTAGATAAGTTACTTATGAGACACTCTGGTGCTGATTAGATTTTGATACGATAAAAAAAAAAGAACAGCCTGCCCTTTTTTAAATAGCCCGCAAAAATCGCAAAAATCTAAAAAAATACGTATGCTGAAATGTAACAATTAAATTCTTGTTTTATACGCAATTTTTGATGAGGAAAAGAATATAACACACTCCATTATATTTTAAGACTAACCGTTCTCAAGATATTTGAGATTTCTTGAATTTTTGTTACGCCGCTATCGGAAAAATGTCCAATTACCAAATAAAAACAAAATTTGAATTAGAAATCCAAATTTAGTGTTATTTGGTGCAATTAAACTCAATCTAATGAATTATTAAACAAATAAAGAAAATATGAATTTGAGTCTGCAGGGAAAGTCATGTGCTGCTCACATCAGATTTTTATTATATTATAACAATTACTACATTTTTTAGCAACAAAAAAATGTGTGATAAAAATTAAAATAAAAAAAAACGCGCTATTTACCAGACAAACATTTATTTTCAATTGCAGTAAACTTCTGTTAATCCGGTATACAATGTTTCGGCACGTCCGATAGTACGGCACGCATTTCGAGCGACATTCGAGACTGTTTGGCTGTATTGAATAACATTTACTGTAGCAAACTAAATTATCTTATACCCAGATTTTTTTTCATTGCAGTTTACCTAAAAATCTTCGAATTAATTTAAATGTTTCTTTTTCACATACTGAACAGCGATATCCAGTGTATGTAACGTTTTAAGCAAATAAAATACCACATTTATTGTCCATTATTTTGTTTTAAATTAATTTATCACGTTTTTATACCCCATTTCAGTTTGACATCCGATAATCCGACACATTTTGTAATCCGGCACCGCCGAAGTCACGAATACACCGAAATATCGAAAACTATCGTACTTCCAAATCGAGTGTGTTATATTATTCTAAACCATACATTAATTTAAATTACTTTAAAAGAAGCAATTTTGTTTAAAATAGAAATATCAGAACAATACCGGCATATATCTTTTATTCTAATTTGATTAAAAAAAGCGCCAAAATAATATTCCACACTCACACTTGATTAAAAAAGACGCCAAGATAATGGAACATAAATTTGCCATTATAAAATAATTTTCGAAACAAACAAACAGCGATATCCAGTGTATGTAACGTTTTAGGCAAATAAAATACCACATTTATTGTCCATTATTTTGTTTGAAATTAATTTATCACGTTTTTATACCCCATTTCAGTTTGACATCCGATAATCCGACACATTTTGTAATCCGGCACCGCCGAAGTCACGAATACACCGAAATATCGAAAACTATCGTACTTCCAAATCGAGTGTGTTATATTATTCTAAACCATACATTAATTTAAATTACTTTAAAAGAAGCAATTTTGTTTAAAATAGAAATATCAGAACAATACCGGCATATATCTTTTATTCTAATTTGATTAGAAAACGCGCCAAAATAATATTCCACACTCACACTTGATTAAAAAAGACGCCAAGATAATGGAACATAAATTTGCCATTATAAAATAATTTTTGAAACAAATAAATAGTAATAAAAAAAAAATCATTTCATGTTTAAAATATTCTATAAAATTTCAGGGTTGTTAAAAACCTTTAGAGCAGCGACGTCATATGAATATGTTCTTTCTGCCATTTTGTGTCGCCTCTGGAAATAGGTCGCTTACGATTCCATTTGACATTTGGCGCGTTTATTATTTCTTCCATAAATCTAAATAATCGGCTCTGTCATTATCGTCTGCCTTGGAAAATTGCTATGCAGGTGAGAATAAAGCGCTTTTGTTTCATTTAAAATTATTACACTTTAAAAGGCGGATCAGTTTCATATCGGAAAAATTTATTGCTAATGGAATTTCTTGAGATCGTAATAACTGCGAACTAATATATATAACTATTGATAGATACAAGATATTTCTAAAAATAAAAGAATGTGTGATAAAAGTAAAAGCAAAAAACTTTTTTTCAAAGTCTCCACTTTTATTATTTGCATATAACTTAAATGCCTAAAACAAAGTCCAATGTTCAGCTTCACTGTTATCACATATTACAATTTTTCTTTTTTATATATAAATAATAGAAGCGAAGCTTAATATTGGACTCTTATTTAACTATCTTACAACAATGGTTATTCATTTCACCATTGTTCTAAACAAACTGTCACCTAATTAAAAGTTGCAGGGCCAACTAAAATGCTAATATTCTATGGCGGGCCCAGGACGGGGCTAGCCCGATAAAGTTGAAATTTTAACAATTAAAATGTACCATAAAAGACAACGATATACAAAATTTCATGTCGCTACGATTAGTGGAATCTGGTTAGCTAAGGCCTCAAAGTTTGAAACACGACGTATTAATAAGCGTATAATATTGGAGCGTATAATACGCGCGAATAAGTGCATATAGAAGCGTACAATACGAGCTAAACCGGTTCGTGGATGCTGTCATCTACAACGGGAGTGTATTTTAAATTTATACGCTAAATCCTGGCGTATAGCACGTTTTACCCTGCCATTTCAGATATCGGCTATTCCATGCTGACGAGCCTCAATAAGCACGAAACCGATCCATGGATACTGGGGAATATGGATGTAATGGGCGTGCTGTTTTTTTTTTTTCTTTTTTACAAATTTTTCAATGATCACTGCATAAAATTCATCCAGACTGCAAAACTAACAACAAAAATAATTTTAATAAACTCTATTTTAATAACATTTACGTCTCAAACGGAGCATTGCTGTCGGCTGAAAGTACAAAAATTATGCTTAAACTTTTAATTAAACGAACGGATCAAAGCTTCAAAATTTCCTGTAACTTTTTTTTATATTTTTTTTTAGTGATCAGAAAAACCTAATTTATAAAAAAATATTTTTACGAAACTCCATATACGCTGTCTCCCCAAACAAAAACGCCCGTCTCTTATCGACCGGAAAAGATTGGAAAAGAACAGAAAAAAAAAATAGGAACTGATGTGAAAAGACAAAAACAATACCCACATAAAAAGGAAAAACAAAAAATCGCTATAAAACGAAAACATTAAAGTCGAAAACATTTTCTGGATGAGAGAAAATAGTAATTCAGATTATTTCATACGCTATGGAAATGAAATATTTCGAGTAGATGGAAAATAAATGTTTTAAATAGCGGGGAAATCGTCTGCCATTTTAATTTTTTTTAAGAGAAAAAATGCTGATTAAAAAGCAATTAAAGAGTAAATAATGTTTAAAGCAACATAAATTCTGAACCTATTTTTTAGCTGGATTTTCTATTCCCTCCTGGGGGGGGGGGGCGTAGAAAATGGAGTGGTTTCGAAAATTCATTCTAGATCCTCCTCCGGTGACTTAGAAGGCTGACATTTTGCGCATTTATAGTAACGACTACAGAACAAAATCATTCAGCGTGGAATCTTAGATTTCCTCCCTGGAAGAGGAGAAAATGGTTTTTAAGTCGTTTCAGATGCCCCAGAAGCCTCTCGGGTGACTTTAAAATTTAAACTGGGTGAATTTTTCCCAACTACAGGACAAACCCTTATAAAGCTGGATATTAGATTTACCTATTGGGGGAGACCAAAATGGGAGAAAAAAAATTTATCCAAATTCTCCAGAATCCCCGAAGTTATCTAAGGCTGAAACTGAGACAATTTTCGACAGTAAGTGTCATACTTTATTTAACAAAATAAAAATTATTAAAAAAATGTTGCAACTTAATTTTTAAGAGTTCTCTGCCTTTGAGCTTACTATATTAGTTAACTATATAAATATTTAAAAATTAACTTTTTAAAGATCAGACATTAAAATTTACAGTACATAATTAAACTCAACATAAAATAAGCTTATACATACATATATATACAGGATGTCCTAAAATCATTGACCTCGGCTTTTATTCCTTAAATATTTATCTTAGACATATGTAATAAATTACAAAGTTGCATAAAAAAGGTTCAGAATTTTATGAAATCGATAAAAATTTTCAGGGGATTGAATTTGAAAAAATATAAAATTTAAATTTTTATATGGCCCCCGTACAAAAACATTTCCAATGAGTAAAATGTGCCCCATACACTAATAAGATGATGTACAAAATTTCAGCATTTTATCATAAAAAGTCCCAGAGATATGTTTAAACAAATTTGGTGAGGGATTAATCACAAATTAAAATGTAAATGTTTACAGCAAGAGTGCAAACGACGCAACGCAGAAATGCATCATAGGCAAATAATATCTGCCTCTTATCTTTAATGGATCTTTGGCAAGGATGGAAAACATTTTGAACAAGCACTGTAATCTTTGTGTAAAGTTCTTATTTCTACACAGTATAGATACTTTTGTACCAATAAATATCAAAATTATTATTTATTTATGTAATCATTGTTTTCTTTCGTAATCTGTGTATGACCCCTCTAACGCGATCTGCCGACATGATTTTTCCCCTCTGAGAACCCATGTCAATGCATCGAAAAATGGTTTAAGTCAGCATTTTTGTTTTTTCATATCTCTGGGACTTTTTATGATAAAATGCTGAAATTTTGTACATCACCTTATTAGTGTATGAGGCATATTTTACTCATTAGAAATGTTTTTGTACGGGGGCCGTATAAAAATTCAAATTTTGTATTTCTTCAAATTTAATCCACTGAAAATTTTTATCGATTTCATAAAATTCTGTACCTTTTTTAAAGCAACTTTGTAATTTATTATATATGTCTAAAATCAATATTTAAGGAATAAAAGCCGAGGTCAATATTTTTGGGACACCCTGTATGTATATACGTATATATGTACATACGTATTTATATATATATATATATAAATCCGGCTTATATATATATATACACATACATACAGGGGTTGGACAAAATAATATGAACACCTACCCTGTTGTTGTTGTTGAAACCCAGACCGTCCGACCTACCAGAAAGGTGTAAGGTAACTGAACACCTACCCTGTGTAATAACAATACTCGAGGGAAACTTCTCTTCTCTCTCTATATATATATATTATAATGTTATATATAATATATATATATATATATATATATATATAATAAATAACTTTGCGAAATTCTATATTGCTATTTTGTAAACATAGTGTCATATCAACTGGAAAGATTAGGAAAAGAAACAAGTAAATGTGAACGATTCCGAAAGACAAAAAACAATTACCCCCCCCCCCCCCCCACCTATAAAAATAGAAACAAAAGCAACTAGAAAATGGGGGCATTTAAGCCTAAAAACGTTTTCTGGATGACATGAAATAATAATTCTTATTTTATTTCACATGCCATGGAGATGAGCTGTTTTATGCAGGTGAAAAATAAGTGTATTTAGTAGCAGAAAATAAATTGTCTGCCGCTTTTTATTTATTTTTTTTTTTTATACAAGACTGTCAATTAATTCATTTTTAAAGAAGAATTTATTCAAAAGATAAAACAATTCTTTTTTATTATATTTACACTATACTTTACTATATTACTATATTTTTACTATATATACAGTAAAACAATGAATAAGATGGAATTTTCCTAAATGCGGAAAATATATATGGACCCGAAATGCAGTTAAAACATGACCTTGGCTACAATTTTAGCGAATTGAATCTTGTTCCTCAAAGTGAAAATTTATCTCTTTGTTGCTTTCCAATTTATACGCACATGGAAAATCCCCGACCACACATATAGCTACCGTAAACCCTAGGGTTGGTCGTGTGGTCTGGGTCTTCAGCACATGGAAAATCCATATCAAAACAATATCGCATGCATTTAATTACTATCAAGTGACATAAATAAAATTTAGCGTGCCAGTTTGAAAGAAGTTATAAAAAATGTTTTTCCTTCCTAATGGAATGAGCTTAAAATGGCGTTAATAAACTTGTAGAACAATATTAATGAACATGCAATATTTCGAAAACAGTTCTTGCCAGCGTTCTAAAACGCACTAAATTTGTTTTCATATAATGAAAAAATCTGATGTGGGCAGCATATGACTTTCCTTATATAATGCAATGAATTTACTACTTTTACAGTAAAAAAAAAAAAAAAAAAAAAAAGATTATTACAGTAGATATTTATATTCTTTCCAAGATATTGAATTTTTGTCAATGAGTCGCTATTTTAATTGATTTAGCGTCATTTTTATCCATTTAACAAGTTTTTCGTTAATTTAGCAACATTGAAGAAAGTCGCCAAGTTGGCGACATCCGACTAAATTCGTCGCAAAAATCTCGCCAAGTGTTATGGACGGAGAAATAAGTTATTTTTACAGCAGATAAATAATTATTGGCGTTCAAATAGAAAATTATTACTCAAAGTATCTTTTTTCATGAATGGAACGAGCTAGATCCACGAGAATGATGTCACAAATTTATCGCATGTTACATATGAAAAGTGAACATGTTTCTCAATAGGAAATTTTTTTTTTATTTTATATGATTTCTTGATAATTTTTTTGAAAAATGTGCAATATCTCGAGCGTTCATGTTAGCGTTCTAAAATTTATGTCAATCGTTTTCTAATGAAAAATTACATAAGAAATGTCTATTTGCGTAACTTTATTAGAGGTTTTGATTTTTTGACGATTTTTGCAAAATTTCAATCGAAAATTTAGGGGGGGTTCTGAACATTCGATTGCGTATAAAAACAATAGTCTCCCAGTGTTTACGTTTTGTAATTTTTGTACCAAATTTCCTTCGAATCGGTCCATTCGTTCATCAGTTATCGTCTCCACAGACTCACTGACACACACACACACACACAGACATCACTTCAAAAATGTTTGATTCGTGATCAGGGATGCTTGAAACGTGCTGTCCCCCTTATACATTATTGTATATAAGGAAAGTGACAGGTGTAAAATAATAGTGTGTCTAACATGATTAACTGTAATAATTTTGTCACAATTTTAAAGAAATAATCATTCGGACATTTGGGAGCGGTGGGGATTTCGGAATCATAGCCAGTTCCATACTACCACTGGGTTAAGGAGGAAAAAAAACCATATTGTAATGTAAATAAATCTATTCTTGTAACAGTTTTCCAAAAACAGCGCATACGGGCATAGTTCAAAACAACGCATATAAATAATGCGAGTTTTGACAGAACACATTTGTTTCAACGGGGACAATGTTCATTTGAATTTACAGGGGAAAAAATTCCCTTCTGGGGATTATAGCTACGTGTACGAAATTTCGCTTCCACCTGAATCATAAACCTAAACACAGGGAAAAACAATAGCACAGCACAGCTCGCATACATAGAAGGAATCCCCCATGTAAAACCAGGACGAGGGATAATTTACATTTGAATCTAATATTTTGGCAACACCTTTCAGATAGATATAGAAGAGGGTTCTATATTCTCATACACTGGAAGTAGAGCTTTTGTTTTATTCATACCAGAATATTTTTCCCTGCAGGGAATTTAAAGAAAAGTTTCGCTCTGAAAACTGTATTAATAAAAACCTCTTTTTGAAGCTCTCTATGCATATATATAAAATATGTTTCACAACATAGTTTTTCGTATTAAACTGTGTTTAGCACTAGTTCGCTTTGGTCTTTTTTTAAAGTTTAACACTTTTTGGAAGTTTTTTTTTAAAGTGTTTGTTTTAAAGAAACATCGGAATAGAGATTATATATATATATAAACAAAAGTCAAAAATATCTAAAAAATAATTACAATAACCAAATGCAAACGATTCAATTGGCTTACTATATAAATCTCCATCTTCATATCGCTTACTATACAAATCTCCATAAGGAATATGTAAAAAGGAAGTGAACCATAAAAAAGTACCACAAATTAGCTGGGGAGGCGCGGTAGTCCAGTGGTTAGCGCTCGGGAATTGCACTCGGTAGGCCCGGGTTCGATTCCTGCCACTGCCAAAACTGCCGCAGTGTTCACGCGGAGTACGATCACGTTAAACATGTGGGTCCGTAAGTCCTTCCGAGAGGTTGGTGGTAGGGGAAGAAGGGTACTGGACGCCTCCCCTACTGGGTGCCGGTCTAAATTGGGTGGCACTCCAGACAGTTACCTTACACCTTTCTGGTTCCGGACGTCCAATTAGTTGCTCAAGTCTTCAGGATGAGTCGGACGGTCTGGGTGTTCAACACCTTTCTGGTAGGTCGAACGGTCTGGGTCTCAACAACAACCCCCCCCCCCCCCCCAGGCCAATTTGTGGTACTTTTTTATGGTTAACTTCCTTTTTACATATTCCTTATGGAGATTTATATATATATACACACACACTGCTGGACAATTGCTAAGAACGGATCACAAATTGCAATGTAGCACAACATTAAGCAGGGGTGGAACACCAGCAGTATAATATATTGTTCCCACACGGTTCGGACATTAGAATAAAGATCATTTATTGCTCTGGAAAATACAAAAGGTTTTGAAACATCTGAAAGAAAAGAAATGTCCATTTGATGCTGTGTACGGAGAAATGGAAAAATGTATATAAACAACAGCAGGCACCTTTGTGAAAGGTGTCACTACGGGATATGTCCACCGTGGAGTGCGATGCAACATTCCTCAAGTCGTGTCATGCTTTGCACAACATTATCCAGCAGTTGTAGAGGCAAGTTATCCCACTCCTCTCTCAGTACACGGATGGGAGTGTTCTTGTTTGTTGGAGGATATTTTCGACCAGCAAGTCGCCTCCCCAAAGCATCCCAAACATTTTCAATGGGGTTTAGATCTGGAGAACGTGCTGGCCATAGGAGGCATTGAATGCCCTCGCTGGCTGGACAATCCTGAACAGCGAGTGTTCGATGACATGGTGCGTTGTCGTCCATGAAAACAAATTTATCACCGACAGCACCATAGGAAAGGACATGAGGCAGTAGAACTTCATCAATGTACCGTTGGCCGGTCATAGTCCCAGTTGCAACCACATGTAGGGGCGTGCGGTCATTGATCATGATGCCGGCCCATACCATGATACTGCGTTGTTGTTGATACCCAGACCGTCCGACCTACCAGAATGGTGTAAGGTAACTGTTTGAACGGCCGGGAAGTGCCACCCAATTTAGACCGGAACCCAGTGGGGGGAGGCATCCACAGGGACCGTACCCTCCTTCCCCTACCACCAACCTCTCGGAAGGACTTACGGACCCACATGTTTAACGTGATCGTACTCCGCATGAACACGGCGGCATTTTGTGGTAGCGTGCAAATCTAGCGCGCAAACCACGGGGATACCGCACCCGAGATGGCCAACAGCACGCGGTGTTCCGAGGTGGTCACCCACCAAGTACTAACCGCGCCCGATGCTGCTTGACTTCGGTGATCTAACGAGAACCGGTGTTTTCAGCACGGTACGGCCGTTGGCCCCCATGATACTGCGTGTCGGATATCAGTCCCTTTCCTAGATATTTTCTGGACGATAAGCAGTACCACTCTCACTCCAGATAAGTTGACGTCTATAATCCGATGACAGACTGAACCTACTGTCATATGAGTCAAAGAGAAAGACGTGAGAGGTGCGCGAAAGCGAGAGGCTTGAGAGAGAGAGAGAGAGAGAGAGAGAGAGAGGCGTGCAAGAGCGAGAGGTACGCAAGAGCGAGATGTGCGCCAGAGCAAGAAATACGCGAGAGCGAGAAGTGTGCAAAAGTAAAAGGCGTGAAAGAGCGAGAGGTGTACAAAAACGAGAGGTGAGCAAAAGAGTAGTGTAAGATAGGTGCGCAAGAGTGGTGTAAGAGAAATGCGCAAGAGTGGTGTAAGAGAGATGCGCAAGAGTGGTGTAAGAGAGATGCGCAAGACATTTGAGCGAAAGATATGTGCAAGAGAAGTGAGGCAGAGATAGCTTCGAAGATGTTGCCAAAAATTTTTTAGTGTTTAGTTAAATTCAAAACAAAGTTTACAAAACTTTGAATACTGGAATTTTATAAACCCAGCTATTCTCGAATATGCTTCGAACAATCGAACTCCTAAAGAGAAATACATGCAGAGACGCTCATTCGTGAAAATAAATCCGCTCATAAAGCAGTTTATCTCATCCAAGAGCAAACGGTCTCTGCATACATTTACAAAACCGCACGTTTTGACAGTGTGCATTTGTTTTTTCAGTCCGGCCCATTCTCTTTTTTATTTACTCTCCAAGATAGGGGAGAAATTCCCCACGGTAGGGATTTCAGATATATGTGCGAAATTTCGCTAGCACCTGAATGAAAAATCTAAACACAGGAAAAACAATGCCACAACACTGCTCACGTAAGAATTCCCCATGTAAAAGCAGAACGTGGGGCAATTTATATTTGCATCTAATATTTTGGCAACGCCTTTCAAATGCAAAAAGGGGGAGGGGGGGGGGGTCTCATATTTTGGGACGAAGAGAGCTTGTTTTATTTGAACAAGAGAAATGTTTCCCTGCTGGGGGGAATTTTTAGATAAGTTCTGTTCAGGAGAATAGTAAATAAATAAAATAATTTTCAAGCTTTATGCATAAAAAAAAAGGTTATATGGATTTTTTTCTTTTTTTCAGCAAGTACAACATTTTGTCGCGTCCAAACACTGTAAAAACATGTTCAAGATTATCCTGTTTTGAGGTCTGTCCAACAGTGTTCTGTTTGGGTGGAAGAATAAATAAAATTAATATTTTTCACGTTTTATGCATAAAAAAGTTATATGAAAATTTCTTTTGTTTTAAGTAATTTCAGCTAGTACAAAAATTTGTGACTCCTAAAACACTGTAAAAACACGTCCAAACACGATCAAACACAAGTCCAAATGGATCCTGTTTTGGGATCTGTACAAAACTAGTATGTTTTGGAGAATAGTAAATAATATTTTTCAAGTTTTATACATAAAAAAGTAATGAAAAAAAAAGTTTTTTTTAAAGGAATTTCAATTAGTACAAAATTTTATCACGTTTAAACACTATAAAAACACGTCCGAACACGGTGAAAACATGTCCAAATATATTCTGTTTTGGGGTCTATCCAACACTATTTTGTTTAGGGGAATAATAAGGGGAATAGTTTAGGGTAATAGTTTAGGGCAGGGGTCGGCAACCTGCGGCTCGCGAGCCGCATGTGGCTCTTTTGATGTAAAGTTGCGGCTCTCCAGTTCCATACGGAAAAATTAATATTTTATTATCAAAACCCTTAAAAAATAAGAAAATATATTTTTAAGTACCTAATTTCTCAATAGCTTCTATTTTTATAATCGTTAATTACAAATCGCTACGCTTAACATGACCGTAATGAGATAAATTTGAACTATTGTTTTGTTCTTAGAGATGAGACTCCGTGACCATGTTTATCTTTCAGCCAATTGAATTTCATTTCCGTCTCACCCAAACAGCCATCGTCTAGAGTCTAAACAACACGTCTAGGCTCTAGACGTGTTGTCAGTCAGTCATCCTCGGATATCGCGGTCGACGTTGCGTTGCATGTGTGTTAATTTAATCGCTTGCGGTTTCTGCGTGTCTATTCTCTTGTTGTTTCAAGAGGAATACGATTTAGAAGCGAATTATCTTCTCAAATGTATGTACGCGTATAATATAATAAAATCAGAAACAGAATTGAATTACATATCTGAGGATCGTGCTAACGAAGTAATAATGGTAAATAAATTGTTTGCCGTTTTAGATAGCTAAGTTAAATTTTAAAAAGTCATTTTTTCAGCTCCGCGCCAGCATGGCGTCTGGTAAAGGAAAGAGAAGAACTGAAGAAGAAAACCAATAATTCAATCAGGATTGAACGGAGTCGTTTGCATTCATATGCAACACAGATGGCCTTCCGACTTATCTCATTTGCCACGAAAAACTCGCACACAATAAGAAGTCAAATTTGGAGAGACACTTCACTACAAAACATA
The DNA here is from genome assembly GCA_951213105.1 of Amaurobius ferox. NCBI lineage: Eukaryota > Metazoa > Arthropoda > Arachnida > Araneae > Amaurobiidae > Amaurobius > Amaurobius ferox. Next base: position 84,428,167 of record OX578155.1, on the reverse strand, counting down.
CCCAGTTTGCTGGTAAATATCCAACCGGCGACGCATGAAAAAAAGCTGTTGAAGAACTCCAAAAAAAACAGCAGTCAAGTTCCATGCTAAGTAACTGGGCACAATCTTCCAATAATGTAAATCTGGCAAACTTTGCAGTATCATTAGAAATTGCAAAAAGAGGAAAACCACTCACAGATGGTGAGTACGTCAAAGATTGTTTTATACGTGCATCTGGTGAACTGTCTCGTGATTTTAAAAACAAAGCAGAAATCATGAAAAAATCAAAGATTTGCCATCATCTGCTAAAACAGTACAAGATAAAACTGCTAAAATGTCTTCAAATGTAACACATATGCAAGTGGAAGACATTCAACTGGCTTCTGCCTTATCACTTGCTATAGATGAGTCTTGCGACATAAAAGACACGGCACAAGTCACCCTTTTCGTCAGGAATATGTCGTCCCAAGGTCCAAAAGAAGAACTGCTAGGATTGCTACCGCTCTCAGGGCAAACTCGTGGAGAATATATAGCAAATGCTGTGCAAAAATGCCTGGAAGACAATGGAATCGATATAAATAAAATCGTTTCTATAGCAACTGATGGAGCCAGAAGTATGACAGGAATACATAGAGGGGTAACATCAATTCTTCAGAAAAAAATAAATCACTAAATTCTAACGTTTCACTGCATAATTCATCATGAAGCGCTTTGTACCCAAACATTTCCGGCCGAAATAGTTGAGGTCATGAACTTGGTAATTAAGATTATTAACAGCATCTTGGCAAAAGCTCTCTACCATCGCCAGTTTAAAGATCTCCTTGCAGAAATAGATAGCCAGTTTTCTGACCTACTTCTGCACAATAAAGTGCGATGGCTTTCCAGAGGTAACGTATTGCAACGTTTTGCTTTGTGCTTGAGTGAAATAAAAATATTCCTCAATGAAAAAAGCATTGACCATCCCGAATTGGAAGAAAACAAATGGCTGCAAAAATTCAATTTCATGGTAGATACCACAATGAAACTAAATCTAAAACTGCAAGGAAAGGGCAACCCAGCCAACGCCTTGCTTGAAGAAGTAGTTTGTTTCGAAAAAAAATTACTTCTTTTTGTTGAAGACATGGAAAGCGGTAAATTACTTCATTTTAAAAATCTGAAGCAATATCGCGATGAGACCAATGAAACTATTGACACGAATTACTTCAGCCTAGCTTTAAAAAACATGAAGGATGGATTCGCTGAGAGATTCGAGAAATTCAAAAGAAACAAAAGTACTCTCGCGTTTATAGTAAGTAAATCCTCTCAACACAAATGCACATGAGATCAACATTGAGCCATTTGGAATTGATGCTAGATCGCTCCAAACGCAATTGCTAGATTTGAAAAGGAAAGACTTGTGGAGTGGCAAGTTCACAGAACTCAAGAGCCAGTTGGAAGAGTTGGGGGTCCAGAAATGCATGCACATCGCGCAGCACAAGTGGACAGCTCTAAAAGAAATTCCTAGAGTTGAGGCCCTCATATTCGGCGCGTGGAATAGTCTTCCAGAATGCTACAGTGAGGTGAAGAAGTTGGCATATGGAGTGCTGACGATCTTCGAGTCGACATATTCGTGCGAGCAAGTGTTCTCTTGCATGAATATAATAAAAAGTAAAGTTAGAAGTCAACTAACAAATAAAAATCTAGAGTCGTGCTTGAAACTTAAAATATCAAGTTATAAGCCAGATGTAATCAAACTTTCAAAAGGCATGCCAATGATGCTCCCAATGATGTACCTATCTATATTTGTGTTTTTATATAAATAAATAGTATTCCGTATTTAAAGCCGTTTATTTTAAATCAAAATCCAATATATATAAGCAAATACTATAATATTGAAACGAAAATTTTTAGTGGCTCTTTAAAAACTGGGAAATTTTGTAAATTGTAACTTTTGGCTCTTCCGTTTCAATAGGTTGCCGACCCCTGGTTTAGGGAATTAGTAAGGGGAATAGTTTAGGGGAATAGTTTAGGGAATTAGGAAGGGGAATAGTTTAGGGAATTAGTAAGGGGAATAGTAAGGGGAATAAGTAAGGGGAATAGTTTAGGGGAATTATTAAGGGGAATAGTTTAGGGGAATTATTAAGGGGAATAGTTTAGGGAATTAGTAAGGGGAATAGTTTAGGGAATTAAATTAGTAAGGGGAATAGTTTAGGGAATTAAATTAGTAAGGGGGAATAGTTTAGGGAATTAAATTAGTAAGGGGAATAGTTTAGGGAATTAAATTAGTAAGGGGAATAGTTTAGGGGAACAGTTTAGGGGAAGTTATATGCATAAAAATGTGAAAATATCTTTTGTTTTAAGGAATTTCAGCTAGCACGAAATTTTGTCACGTCCTAACACTGTAAAAACACATCGAAACACGATAAAAACATGTAAAAACACTAAAAATAATGTTCCACAACAATGCTGATATGTATAGGAGGAATATGCCATGTAAAAGCAGGGCGTGAGACAATTCACCTTTACATATACACTTTTAGCAACACATTTCTGATATAAAAGGTTCATACTAACAGAACCTGCCATTAGAGGGGGTTCCCAAATTTTAAATCGTGCTCTCATTGTACATGACAGCATCCATGTACCACTTTTGCGAGGATTATGGATTCTCCACCATGGAATAATCGATTAATCGATATCTGCAGTAACAGTAAATAAACATGCTAAGTGCCATTTTTTTTTAATCTCCAAGGAAACCTCGGGGATGTAGTGTTAATTTCAATTCTAAGAACGTTCCTAACAACTCAGTTCCCACCGAGAAACCGGCTCAATCTTTAACAAATTTGGAAGTCGTTCAAATGAATCCAGATCGTCAAGCTAAGAAATTTCCGAGAATTTGGTGGCAGCCCCGATAAATGTCGCCTAAACTGAGTTCCGGTCTAAATTGGGTGGCACTCCCCAGGCCATCCAATCAGATATCTTACATCTCAGGGTGGGTCGAAAAAAAGTAAATAATAATAATAAGCAATTAATAATAACAATAAGTAAATAATAATAATAATAAGTAAATAATGATGATAAGTAAATGATAATGATGATAAGTAAATAATAATGATAAGTAAATAATAAGTAAACAACAACAATAATAATAAGTAAATTATAATAATAATAATATTAATAAGTAAATAATAATAGTAAATAATAATAAGTAAATAATAATAATAAGCAAATAATAATAAGTAAATAATAATAGAATTAAACATTTCTTAATTTTTTTTTTCTTTTTGTGGATGCTGTATGTCTTATCCTTGAGTTTTATTAGCGCCTATGAGAGTGAACGCCCAGACAAAAACTCTGAACACTCTGAACGGGGTCCAACACACCAACAACAGCTTGTCAAATTATGAATAATCTGAATCGGGGGACAAGAAGTCAGGTGTACGCTCAACGTACATCTGAGCGTATTTTCTGTGCATCTAAATCCCGTGCCTATTCAATTACAATACATTTGAGTTTAAATGATCATGATACTTTGATTATTTCCACAACGAAGCTTAATTTTAATTAATGCAGAATGTAAACAAGTGATTGTAAGATAAGTTGTATAAGAATTGCTGAATTTTTTTTTTCAAGCAAAATTATATAACTCTGGAGTCTGGAGTAAAAGTGAAAGTGAAATGAATGAAATATTCACTGCTTTTATATAGAGAGCCAGACGATTTATATTTCGATGACGTCATTTGAATAAAGTTCATTTTTTTCCCCATACAATGAAGTTTTAAGTGTTCAAGTAAAATAAATTATTGCAGTTCTGTGATAATTTAAAAAATATCACAGCTGAATGCATCGCATTTTAGAGATGTTTAAATAAAATTGCATTTCAGTTGGAAAATGTTTCATAATCAATGCTTTATGCATGATTGATATTTCTTGTTTATATTTGAGGGAGGAGATAACATGAAAAATTCTCAAAAAGAGGAAAAAATCAAATATAGCGAGGACGGGCGTAATAAAGGTTTGTAAGGGGGTACAATTTGTATTGCAGGCCTTGGTCCTATGTTATACGGTATGGAGTACCGCACTAAAAAGGTATTCATAATTGGGTGGGACATCCCAGTGGTTAGCGCTCGGGGATTTCACTTGGACGACCCGAGTTCAATTCCTGGCTTTGCCCAAACTGTTCCCGTGTTCACGCGGAATACGGGCACGTTAAATACATAACCCTTATATACTTATTATATTATAGATCTATGGTTAAATATGTGGGCCCGTAAGTCCTTCCGAGTGGTTGGTGGTAGGGGATGGAAGGTACGGTCCATGTGGACGCCGCCCTCACTGGGTTCCTGTCTAAATTGGGTGACACTTCTCAGCCGTCCAAACAAATACCTTACACCTTCGAGCAGGTCGAATGGTCTGGGTCGAAAAAGGTGATAATAATTTGTCCGCAGTGTTTGTTATTACATTTTAGGGGAGCTTTTGCATTATTCAAACAGTATTTATTCCACAGGGAATATAACGAAAAGTTTTGCCTTGGAAACATTATAAATATAAAATATTTCAGTTTAAATTCAATGCATAATAAAAAAAAAAAAAAAATCTTTCAAAAGCGACATAAATAATTTTGTATTTCAAATTTTTTTTATTGGAGTTCTTGGAGCCATTCTTTTATTTTATCTTTTTTTTAATTTTTCGGAAATGTTTTATAACAATGTGGGAATTGCGATAACATTTTTTTCATGTTTTCAATATTTTAGAAGGTTGTACAACAGTTCAGCACGTAGAGATCTCCATTTTTATTTACTATTCCAAATCCACCAATTTTATTTACTATTCAAATGGTTAAAAAAAAAAAATAAAGAGATAAAGAAAAAAATCCCTACGTAGGGATTTCGAATACGTGTGTAAAATTTTACACGCATCTGAATCATAAATCTAAATAAAATGGCACAACTATTCTGGCATGTTTAGAGGAAATTCTCAATTGACATTTGCATATAGTATTTTGGGAGCACCTTTTATATAAGAAATGGAAGTTGTACATTTTATTACTTTTGGAAAGCGGGGGTGGGGTCATTCATACAACGTAGTTTTATAGTTTTTACCTGAAGGGAATTTCAAGAAAAGTTGTGTTCTTGACTACGTCCGCGTGGACAGGATATCGTAAAAGTTCATACTACTGTAGAAAACGAAATTATGACCAGTAACTAAACTCCCCCCCCCCTCCTTTGCGAAATCATGTCTCCATTAATGTATTCAATAACAAAATTTTCCTTGAGATTCTCAGCAGATAAGACTATCTTGTAAATAAAGCAAATGTCCCCCTTCTCCAAAAGTATGAGAAAATACAACCCCCATTCTCTGTATAAAAGATGGTGCCAAAATATTATACGCAAATATAAATTGTCCCAGATGGCAAATTTTAGATTTATGATTCAAATGCATACAAACTGTTACAAACGCAGCCGAAATTCTCATCATAGGCCTTTTCTTAACACTTTACAACATAGTTGAAATGTGTTTATGACTTTGTTCATTCTGCCTGTCTGTCTGTCCGTACGCACGATAACTGTCGTAAAATGACTTTATCAAAATGAAATTTTAGTATGTTGTTCGGAAGGTCTGTGGGACATACGGGAATATAAATGAATAATAGCACCCAATTAGTTTAGAATTGAACCCGGTTGAAAAAATGAAATACATTGAACCCTATGGGACCTTATTTTTTAAACATTTTTTAAGCGAATTAAAAATTCATAAACTGCTTCGAAAGTTATAGGAAATATTCAAATTATCCTATAAAAACTATGAAAAAAATTTCAGCAAAATATATTCGGTAGTTTTTTAAATAGAAATTAAAATAATAATTACACCCATATTATATGAAGAGATCACGTGACCCACTTCAAAATAAAATATGGCATCCATCTTGTGTCAAAAGCGTTATTTTAAAGTTTTTTACATTTATATTTAGTATTGTATCCGTCCTAAAACCGCTTTCTTTTTGCTTCTGTGCATCTACATACTGAAACACGCAATTACAATATATTTGAGTTTAAATGATCATCCAACTTTGATTATTTCTACAACGAAACCTAATTTTCACTTATGGAGAATGTAAACACGTCAAGCTGTAAGATGAGTTGTATAAGAATTGCTGATTTTCTTTAACGCAAAATTATTTAGCTCTAAAATCTGCAATATAGCTGATATGAATGAAACATTCATTGCTTTTACATAGAGAAGCAGACGATTTTAAGCATTGACTTTTTCCATGAAGTTTTAAGTTTTTGAAGTTCCATGAGTTAAATTACTTTTACCTCCATGGTTTTAAGTTTTTAAATAAAATAAATTATTGTAGTATTGTGATAAATGAAAGGAATAGAATAAAAATGTATGAATGAAATAATTACTGCTTTTACATACACAGCCAGGCGATTTATATTTCAATGACGTCATTTAAATAAAGTTCGTTTTTTTCGATGAAGTTTTAAGTTTTTAAGTATAATAAATTATTGTGGTATTGTGATAATTTTAAAAATATTACCGCTGAATGTATCGCATTTTAGTGATGTTTAAGTAAAATTGCATTGTAGTTTGAAATTGTTTCATAATCAATGCTTTATGCATGACTGATCTTTCTTGTTTTTCTTGTATCGTATTTTGAAATGAAAAACAAAATGTAATAAAAATTAAAACAATAAATAAAAATTTGTACTGTACATGATCAACTGATGTACTATCTTAAATATGGAAAGCATGAAAAAGTGTAATTGTAATCCCTACGTTGATTTTAAAACAATTTCAAACAATTAAAGAAAAAAAAGCAACGCAAACTCCAGTGCAAAACAAAATTTAAAAAGCAAAAGTACTTATTCTGTTTTGAAACATTCTCTTTTATGCATAGAATTTAAAAATAAATATTTTCTATTTACAAAGTTTCCAAGGCAAAACTTTCCTTGAAATTCCCTATAGGATATTGTTTGAATAGTACAAAATTTCTCCTTCTACAGTTTGAGAATATAGATTAAATTTTATGCATAAATTTAAATAACAGAAATGTATTCACGTTTATGTATACCATTTAAAAAATAGTATTTTTATTATTACTATTTTCTAAACAAAATTTGTCTTAAAATTTTAAAATTTCCCCATCGAGGAAATACATTGTTGTTTAAATAAAACAAGCTTACCCCCGCCCCCACCCTCAAATATGAGACATGCAACCCCACTTTTGCATATGAAAGGAATTGCCAAAATATTAGATGCAAAGGTAAACTGCCCCATATTCTGTTTTGCATGTATATATGTGAGCAGTGTTGTGGTATTGTTTTTTCCCCTGTGTTTAGATTTTATCATCCAGGTGTTTAGGAATTTTCGCAGGCATATTTAAAATCCCTCGGTAGGGTCTTTGTCTATCATGGAGGTAAAAGTACAGGGTTAAGATTTCATACTAAGAAAACGCCAATATCGTTTGAGACAATCCTTTAAGGTAGCCATGGGATAAGATAAATAGCCCTGTATTGTATGCATTTCTATGGCGAAAGAACTAAAATATTTATTTAAACTGTCCATAACGTAAAAATAAATTATGAGAGCAATGCAAAGAAGAACTGAAACAATAAAAAATATTCCTACGTATTCCAAAATTATTGTACTTTTCAATTTATATTTATCTTCATATATTCTGTACTCTATCCTACCGCTACGAGAAAATACTGGTTAATTATACTCATAATTAGGGGCCCCCTTAATTTAAACATAATCAAAAATACATATACTAAATACTATGTCTTTCTGCTGTGTTAACTAACAATAAAGGGTACTTAACTAACATTAACGTCACCTAGATATAATTTTCAAAGCATTATGGCATTCACCCATAGAAGTCTTATCTCCTTCTTTCTAACTCCATGTTCTCTATATCTTGAAGAGTAAACAAGAAATATCAATCATGCATAAAGCACTGATTATGATTTTTTCCAACTTCACTGCAATTTTATTTAAACATCTCTAAAATGCAATATATTCCTCGATAATATTTTTAAAATTATCACAATACTACATTAATTTATTATATTTGAAAACTTAAAATTTCATTGGAAAAAATGGACATCATTCAAATGACGGCATTGAAATATAAATTGCCTGGTTTAAACATCTCTAAAATGCGATACATTCCTCGGTAATATTTTTAAAATTATCATAATACTACAATAATTTATTATATTTGAAAACCTCATCGAAAACAAATTAAATTTATTCAAATGACGTCATCGAAATATAACACGCCTGGCTCTCTCTATAAAAGCAGCATTTCATTCATAAACTTTTTTCCATACATTTCATTCATCACAATACTATAATAATTTATTTTATTTGAAAATTTCATCGAAAAAAATGAACTTCATTCAAATGACGGCATTGAAATATAAAGTGCCTGGTTTAAACATCTCTAAAATGCGATACATTCCTCGGTAATATTTTTAAAATCATCATAATACTACAATAATATATTATATTTGAAAACTTCATCGAAAACAACTGACATTCATTCAAATGACGTCATAGAAAAAGTAACACGCCTGTCTCTCTCTATAAAAGCAGCATTTCATTCATAACATTTTCCCAATCATTTCATTCATCACTGTACTAAATAATTTATTTTATTTAAAAACTTAAGACCATAAAGGTACAAGTAATTAAACTCTATGTTTAAAACTTCATCGAAAAAATCGTCTGCTTCTTTGTGTAAAATCAATGAATATTTCATTCATATTACCTATATTGCAGACTCCATGGGCTAAATAATTTTGCGTTAAAGAAATGCAGCAATTCTTATACAACTCATTCTACATCTTTTGGTATTCACATTCTCCATAAGTGAAAATTCCGTTGTAGAAATAATCAAAGTTGGATGAACATTTAAACTCAAATTTATTGTAATTGCGTTATTTCAGTATGTAGATGCACAGAATTTAAGCAAAAATAAAGCGGTTTTAGGACGAATACAACACTAAATATGAATTAAAAAGAACTTTAAAAATCACGAGTTTGACACAAGATGGATGCCGTATTTTATTTTGAAGTGGGTCACGCGATCTCTTCATATAATGGTCACGTGATCTCTTCATATAAAAGGTGTAATTATTATTTTTATTTTTATTTTAAAAACTACTGAATATATTTTGCTGAAATCTTTTTTATATATTTTATGGGATAATTTGAATATTTCCTAAAACTGTCGAAGCAATTTGTGAATTTTAAATCCGCTTGAAAAATGTTTGAAAAATTAGATCCCATAGTGTTCAATGTATTTCATTTTTGCAAACCGGGTTCAATCCAAAACTAATTGGATGATATTATTCATTTATATTCCCATAGGTCCCACAGACCGTCTGAAAAACATACTAAAATTTCATTTTGATAAAGTCATTTCTACGGCAGTTATTGTGCTAATAGACAGACAGACAGAATGAATGAACAAAGTCGTAAACACTTTTCAACTATGCTGTAAAGTGTTAATAAAAATAAAAATCGTCTGTACTGAAATAAACATGAGGTGTCAAAATGTGCGCATTGTTTATGATGTATGAGGAGATAGTTTGAAATTGCTTGACATAAACTACTTCATGAATGGATTTATTTAGAATTCTATATATTTCTTTTATCTTTAAAAACTCAATTATTGAGAAAATATTCGAGAATACCTGCATTCAAAATTCGACAGTGAAATTTTAATAGAATTTCTTGTTTTCAGTTTGAACGAGAAATCACCAACTTGGAAGCTCCAGAGTTTAATCTTGGAACCCAAAGCGTGGTAGACGAGCATGAAGGCGTTGAACTAAAAGCGTCTACTGCTCAAGGCCTGTCTCTACTATCTTATGAGAACTCGCTGCAGCACTTTCTCACCTAGTGAGTTATGCATTACAGAACAAAGTTGTTCCTGGATTGTAGATAAAGTATGCGAGCAATAAGTTGAAAGGAAGTAACAGTCGCAAGACTGTGACGAGAAGCTCTACGAGAATTGTATAGCCAATCACGTGAAGAAAGTACAGAAAAATGTTGAAATCCTTCTTTCAAATACTTATTAGCGCCATCTCATGGGGAGAACAGAAAGTACATTTTTACAACGTATATATAGTTGGTCAAAAAACTCAATAACTGGAAATAGTAATAGAGCGAAGATGTTTCTTGCTCGTCGAAAATCACCAATGTAGCTAGAACGCGAAATGACCAACACGGCAGTTTTGGGGTTTGATTCCGGGTATAAAGCACGGTGGGCGAGCATCACAGGATTGAGCTAAAAAAGTCTCCAGTTCAAGGCCATGATGCTTGCCTAACAAATTCTGACCCCACCCCAAGGCCGTAGCCAGAGCCGAAATTGAAGAGGGGCTGGAGGGAAATTTAAGGGGGGGGGGGGGCTCAACAGTCTTAAAGGAGGGACGCACCAAAAACACAATCATTAGCATTTATAAACCATAATAGTTACTATTACATATATATATTCATATAAAGTACTAACAAATAATTGCATATTTATATTTGCACGCTAAGAGATGATTATTAATATCCATATAGCTACTGTACATCAATATTAATATAGTATAATAATTACAATTGATTTTAGTGTAAGCATTAACAAGTAATAAAGCTGTTAATAATGTATAGAAACATTCTGAAAGTTAATACAAGTTAACGCTTAATATTAACTCTAACCTTCTTATCAGTTGATTGACTCTATATATAATGTGTAACAATAACACAAAAGTATCCTACATACTAGTGTCATAATTTTTAAATATTTTTAAATTAAATATGTAAATAAATTAAATACTATGCAAAATTTGAATGACATTTTATATGAAATTTCATATCACTACTAAAAGTTTAATATTTATACCTCTTGGGGGGGGGGGGGTAAGCCCCCTCTGGCCCTACCTGAATACGGTGCTGCCCCACCCCACCCAGGGATTAAAACCCAGAACTGCCAAGTTAGTGATTTCTCGATCTCTCTACAAGTTTAACGAAACACGAAAAATTTTGGCAGCATTTTCGAAATTATCTTTTTTTTCTCTCTATGAATCTGTTCTCTCCCTCACCTCTTCTTCCACCTGCCCTCTCTCTATATCACACACACACATACACTGTGAAGAATATCGTGTTTTTTGAACGGAATAAAATGAACGACTTTCGTTGGAATTAATGAAAATGAATTATATATTTGGATTATTTAAAAGGGGCTCATGTTTATAGAGAAAATATTCTTGTGTACAATCTTTTACTTCAGAATCTTTACTCTTGTTATAGAAAAATTTTTCGTTTTCAAATACCAGCATTTATACAACATTCGTGTTGTACATACTCAGGTGTTTCATTCTCTAAAATGTGGTAAACAACAACAATAGCAAAAAAAGACTATTCCCAAGTTTCTTTAAAACACAACTTCAAAAAAAAAAAAAAACTTAAAAAACAAAACAAAAAAAATCAAACTTTAAAAAAACAAAACAAAAAAAAACACAGAAAACTAGTGCAAAACACAATTTAACATAAAAGATATTTATGTTGTTGTAAAACACCTTTATATGCATAGAGCTTCGGAAAAAAAAAGTGTTTATTAATACAGTTTTCAGTGCGAAACTTTTTTTTAAATTCCCTGCGGGGGAAAAACTCTCTGGTATGAATAAAACAAAAGCTCTACTGCCAGAGTATGAGGATATACACCCTCCTCCATATCTGTATGGTGTTGCCAAAATATTAGATTCAAATGTAAATTGTCCCACGCCCTGGTTTTACATGGGGGATTCCTTCCATATATGCGAGCTGTGCTGTGCTATTGTTTCTTCCTGTGTTTAGATTTATGATCCAGGTGCATGTGAAATTTCGCACACGTAGCTGTAATCCCCCCGTAGGGATTTTCCCCCCCCTTTGTTTGAGAGTAAATATGAATGAAAATTGTTTTCGCTGAAACAAATGTGTTCTGTCAAAACTGGCATTATTTGTAATACATGCGCCTGGTTTGTGATGCTCATATGGGAACGTTTTGAGGAAACTGTTATATAAATAGATTTATTTACGCTTGAGCGCTCATAGAAATTTTTCCAGGGTGAGGTGGGGGTGGCGAAAATTACTGTCGTCAGTTGGCTAAACTCAAGGATAAGATGCACAACATCCACTAGCTTGATGCCCACCTTTGTGAACTTGAACGTCTAGGGGTGGGGGTGGGGGAATAAATACCCCTGTCCTAAGGTAACTTCCTTTTTACGACACGCCCGGTAAGAGCGCGAAAAAGAATAAGGCCGTGAGTATAAACACAAACATTAATTTATTTACACTATATAAATATCTACAAGAATTTGATTTAAAATATTTAAAAGACAACTTCCCATATTCCAAATGGGATAACTACCAATTTTAGATAAGCAATTAAACAAATACAAAAGTATATGTAGTCTCATAGACTAAAATGTGAAAGATGGTAATTAAAAATTAAATTTAAAAATATGAAATATTTAAATATCCTTAACCCGGAGAGAGAGAGAGAGAAAATATGCAAATCAGGCATAGGCCCTTAAATGAGTAACTCACCGAGCCTTCGCTGAATGAACAGCCTCTCATGGTTGAGGACAATGCTGGGGAGTATGACTTTTCTCACTCACGTTTTCGGACGGATCATAGGATTTCGGCCGGTTTGAATTAGTGGCCGAAAGCATATCAGTTTCGCAGGGGCTTGAGAAGGGGCTTTTTTGTTTCTGGAGGTCTAAAGCCAATGGCGATGCTTTGGGGTCAAGGGGCTAAGACCCAAAATCCAATGAGATAGTTGTGTGTGCCTCAGGGGCGTGTTTTAAAAACTTGGAGAGAGAGAGTTTTCAGAAATTTGAAAAAGGAGCGAGGAGAATGAACTAGAACTCGAGGGCGAAAAGAACCCCTTTTTTTTTTAAGTGCGTTAGATCCATGAAGGATGAAAGACCGCAACTCGGCCAGTGATGTTGGTGAGTTACCCAATTGGGACTTTTTGCCTATTGTGTATTTGTTCGACGTCTCTCTCTGGGTTAAGGATATTTTAATATTTCATAGGGATGTTTTAAACTTAATTTTTAATTACCATCTTTTTCAATTTAGTCTGTGAGACTATATATACACTTTTGCTTTGTTTATCTTAATTTGGTATACTTTCCATTTTGAATATGGGAAGTAGTCTTTTAAATATTTTGAATCAATGTTATGTAAATATTTATATAGTCTAAATAAATTAATGTTTTATATTACATACGGCCTTTTTCTTCTTCGCGCTCTAATAGGGCGTGTTCTAAAAGAGGTAGTTACCTTAGGACAAATAGAAATAACATTAACTAGACTATTTTTATAAAATTTCATTTGATGGAAATTATATCGTGTTGCTTAGTAAAGGAATGATTTTGCTCTTATTCTAAAATAAAATGCTCATTAGTCAACTGTATTGATAAAGCAGACGATTTTGATTTTATGTATCATATATTTTAAATATTTATAACAACAATGAAAATTATAGATAAATTTAACAAATTGATGGTACAATAGTTTGAATTGTGTTTTATTGGTTGCTGCTATGGGATTATTTTACACATTTTGCAGCATAATGTGAGTTTAAAAAACAATTAAATTATAAAAATAAACAATTTATTCCACTTAAAAAGTCAGGCGTTAAAATCTGAAATAGGCACAAAATATGTATTATTTTACGAAATCGAGCACTAAAAATTATCTCTTCTAATGCCAAATATGTTATGTTTCTCTTTTCGTTTGACAATGATTTCCTTACTGGTTCGTAACATTTTATTGACAGGACTCATCAGGAATTATATCTCCCCCCCCCCCCCCTCCGAAACCGGTTGATACTTTTTTAAATCCACTGTTTATGCTATTATCAAAAAATTTTATTTTCCGCCAAATCTATTGTTACAACACAAGTTACGTCAATCTCCAAACAATCGGAGTTCGGGGAAAACCAAACGTTGTCAGTCAATCGAGGACTCAATTTCGAAATTGAGTCACTTCGAAGTCAATTTCGAAGTGTGAATTCATGCTTACCCCATGCATATAACTCTTTTAGAGAAAATTAATTGAAGCAAAGTTATTATAAATTAGAACCCTCAATTTTTAGTAACAACAAAAGGTAACTTTAAAGGTAATTGTGCCAATGATAATTCCTGAACCTAGCCTGTAATTAAGTTATATCCTCAAACAAGCCCGGAAAGTGTAGGGGGCAATTATCTACCTTCCTACACAAATTCATCCTCTGAACACCGAAAGGTGGCGGTCCACCCCTTTGGAACGTCCCACACTGGGAATCGAATATTTCCCCTGGAAGCACGATCGTCTGCTGTTTATTTAACACTGGGGAAGAAGGAGAACGATGCCTCAACTCTTTTATCAATTTAATTAGTGAGCGAAAGGATGATTCTTTTCAAGGTGGTACGATGGGGGGGGGGGATTGCCTGGGGGTAGCGTTCGATTCCTGATTACGTTAAGAAGTTCCTGCTGAGGGCTAAGATGTTTCGAAGCGCTTGATAAATAGTGAAACAAAAGAGGAAAAAATATACCTGTAATGAAAATTCCAAAGTTTGGGGGGTGAGGATAGAGAACTGGTTGGGAGTAAAAGAATTAAGAGCGAAATTTCATGTACTTGAAGTGAAATGAAGAATGATGGGGGAGTTTAATAAATTAAGGGTGCCACTTAAAAGGAAAACACCGATACACACAGTAAATTAATAGATAGTGTTATTTATGGAATAGTGGCAAAACTTCAAATCCTGGGAGATATTCTCGCTTGGACCCCCTAACCTTCCTAAATACTGTTACGACGTATTCTCTGGAACTGTGGGTGTGCGTGTAGGATACAAGAATAAATCCAAATTTTTGGATAACTAACAAGTCTATTCACAAACACAGCGTAAATATGTACAATATACAGTAAAACAGTCTTTAAATGCTTCACTAATTTCACAATATAACTGATACTATTCTCGAAACATTGACGAAAGTCACAGTTCAATGTACCTCGTAACTCGTCAACTACCTTCCAACTGAGTGATGATTCCTTTTATAGACTATAGAAACTTCTGGAAATCTCTTTATGTCTCGTAGAATATTAGCTATTTCAAGGTCTTTCTCGAATCGTCTAAAAGTCGCCAAATTGGCAATAAATCGTCAAATCTGGAAACCCTCCTCCAGCTTTCAGCATCTAGCAACTCTAGATACACTCATGGGCAAGCCTGTACGGATGTTTTTTCCGTCTGGTTCTCAAAAGAAAGACTCCAGTGATAGGATATTACACGCTTACAACAAAATTTATTCCACAATTCTCTCTCTCTCTCTCTCTATATATATATATATATATTAATATATATATATATATTAATATATATATATATTAATATATATATATATTAATATATATATATATATATATATATATATATATATATATATATATATATATATATATTAATATATATATATATATATATATATACATATAAATATTACATCTATCACATCTAAAAACTGACAACTGAAAATATACTCAAAGGCGCCAAGCTGCTCAGACAAGTACATTTCTATACAACTCAATAATTAGAAAAATAAAAAGAAAAAAGAAGAATGACATTGTATCAAAATTTCGCCGGGGGGGATTGTGACCCCCACTTCCCGGTTTAGCCAGCTTTATGTCATGACGACACTCCCGGAAGCGGATACAATGTCGCCAACCAAGTACATATACTAATACTTTAAATGTAAAAAAGAAAAAAGTTGAAAAACCTATACATTCCCTAACCTATACAAAGACTACGCGTTTTACTACATCCAAACAGAAACACAAAATACTACAAAAATGACCCACATCCGATACCAATATATCAAGAAAAACAAGCCACGCATACACCTCACCGAAATGTAAAAGACACTTACTTTGTACCTAATGATCTCCCTCAGACAGTCAACCATGACCTTCACAATGCAGCCGCTGTCCAATACTATCTCAGACAGAAAGCTCTCTTCCACTCAAATACAAGTCGTAACACTCGGTTACGGTTATGCCGTAAAATTTACACAATATATCACAGAGAAAACGTAGAGGGTAACCCATTACGATTGCTTCTTCTAGATAATTCAGATCACTTATATAACGATTTTCAACACTGCTATTTAAACGTTTGCTTCTTGTTAAAAAATTTATGATAATGTTCCTAAAAACATTTCTACGCAAACAAGAATGCCAATTAATAATGTAATTTATTTTAAAATTAAATGCTTTTCTTTTATCATATAATTTAAAACCTACTTTACCATTAGAAAGTTTATATAATGTTAAATCTAAAAAATTAATACTATTATCAATGTTACGGGAAGTTTCTGTTAATGTCAAATTTGAAGGAAAAAAAGTAAAATCTAAGTGATCCCGGTCATCGTGGCATGCATATAATATGTCATCCACATATCGTATGTATACTATTTCGTTTAAAATATGAGTTCCCTCCTCGTATTTGTTCAAGTATATATCGGCCAGAATAGATGAACAAGCGCCCCCCATCGGAATGCCATTACGCTGTCTGTAGAAATCAGTTCCATCGTAAAGCACAGTTTCAAACAAGTATATATATATATATATATATATATATATATATATATATATATATATATTAATATATATATATATATATATATATTAATATATATATATATATACATATATATTAATATATATATATATACATATATATATATATATATATATATATATATATATTAATATATATATATATATATACATATATATATTAATATATATATATATACATATATATATAATATATATATATATATATATATATATATATTAATATATATATATATATATATATATATATATATATATATATATTAATATATATATATATATATATATATATATATATATATATATATATATATATATATATATATATATATATATATATATATATTATATATATATATATATATTGAAGCATTCAATCTATGGAAGTATACTACCTTATATCTACTTAAAAATTTTATTATAAACATTAAATTAACGAAGCCTAGGTATCCTTATAA